>CM062806.1:822164725-822349593 GCA_031772625.1 Pinus tabuliformis | reverse complement strand
CAGGTTCAATGGATTTTGGCCCAAACTGGAAGCCCTTCGTCAATGGATTTACTCCATATGGACAGAAAACTGGATGTCCATCTCTCTCAAAGGGATTCTTTATTGTCAAATTTGACACCATAATGGACAAAGAATATGCTTTGAACGAGGGACCATGGTTTTGGGGAAACGCTAGCCTTTTCTTGAAATCTTGGTTCCCAGATTTCGATCCAAACAGCATGGTGGTCACCAAAATGCCAGTCTGGGTAAAATTGTTTAACCTACCTATACACTTTTGGCACTACAAAGTACTGGAAGGAATTGGCAACACCCTGGGATCTTTTTTAAAAGTAGATCATGAGCGCCTATCCAAGGATATCTACACATTTGCCAGGATATGTGTGAAGGTAGACCTCCGTCAAGGCCTACCAGAGCACATTCTCCTAATCCATAATGGAAAGCAATGGGCACAACCACTGGATTATGAAAACACTGCCTTCCGCTGTCGCATATGTCGACAAACAGGTCATCTTCAGAGTGCATGCCCACAAAACAAAAAAGATAGGAAAAGGAGACAACCACCAAAGCCGAAAGGATGGCAATTTACAGCCACATGGGCAGAGGATATAGAAGAGGAAAAGAATGCAGAAACCACCAGCATTCTACAAGAAGATGAAGACGGAAGGAATAATCCAGAAATCAGCAAAGAAAGCTATCCACACCACCTACAGAATAATGAAAATCTGATTGAAGGAGCAATAGATACAAATGCAAGTAACCCACAGCAGCAATATGAGAACTCCGGGCAGGAAATTGGAGGCAGCAAGCGAGCATACTCATCAACAAGCTCAGATTCTGAAAAAGACATCATGGCTGCCACAAATGAAGCACAAATGATTATTGTAACAGCTCCGCCTAACAATGAAGGCTAGTGGAAAATGGAAAAAAAGAAGGGTAGGAAAGCCTAGATAAACTATTGATTGATTATTAGCTCCTGATTTTAGCAGGACAAGTTTTGTTACAGCATATGCTATTACAGCATCTACAACATGTAATTTTACTCATAATGAATAAAATTACGATTTTTCCAGTGGAAAAAAATGATACTCAATATAAATAAAATAAATAAATTCAAAACTTTTGAAGAGAAAACATCATCCCCAATACCTCTCAATATGTTGTTGAATAATTCTTTTCATTGTTATTTTACTTATTGTATAATAAATTGAAAGATCAATATCTCCCTTCTACAAAGGAATGGTAACATATGCAATAAGGTGAAAATCACAATTCTTGTTTTGGTTTGAGTGAGGTTTCAAAGTTATAAACACCAACATCTCAAACATTACATTATAGTTATATGCATATAAAAAAAAGGTGACGAATATGAAAAATAATTATCAATCCATATGTAACAATGCACTGGTAATGTCTTCAACACACACAAGGCACATTATAGCTATAGATAGGAAACCATAGATAACATGAATTCAACTTCTAGATCTACCTAGAAGGAGACCAAAAATATATTGAAGCCAATAAAACAATCAAGCAACCATCATATGCTACTATATGCACTCTATAAAATAATGAATTCCTATATCCACTCACATAGGATCTCCAACCGAAAAGGGTTTCAATTCTTTCTTCACTTCAACACATACTTTAATGCACACTAACTTTTCCTACCCACAAAAATTGATATGATCTCTTTTCATTATCAACTCTAGTATCAGTATACACACATGATTTATCTCGTTAATCAAAATTCATCCCATTACCCATTCAACCCATCTCCTTTTTAGAGTTATCCAACTTTCACTACCATTGATTCTTGAAACTGTGTTCTTACATAATTATTTACTAATTCATAGGATGTTATGAACATTTTACTTACCCTGAAACAAAACGTTCCTTACGAGTTCGGGCTAGGCTTGGGCCTTGAACTTCCTCGACAACACACTACAACAAACATCATCAACATTGTCAATAGTTAATCGTAATATCAAAATGAGGTTCTATCACATTCTAATATGTAATTCAGTTAGAAATTCAACATATATAATAGATAACACTAAAAAAATGGTTTAAATCAAAGCAAAAAAATAGTTTCTCCCAACAATAATTTAAATGATAAACCCAGACTATATCAATATATAGACAAGAAAAGAAACAACATAATAGTCCATACTATGCTTGCATAGCCCTTCATACCACAAATCTTTCTCGGGTAAGAATAAACACAAACAATTAATAAAAAAAAATCTTCATGGAAAAGAAGAGAAAGGTGATGCTTCAAAAGTGATCTTTTATTGAAGTCTCTCTAGTACTTGTTGACTTTCAAAAAAAAATAACGAAATATAAGGGCACCCAAAACATGTAAGATCTATTACTTCAAAGTTTACATATATTTGTTACTTCAAACCTTGCTTCTAGTTGGATCAAAATGTAGATATACATGAACAAATCACGGATCTATGTGCTTAGCAACCTTCTAAAGAAAATTTTGTTCATAGATTTATCATGTCTACGATTTCAAACAATATATTTTCTTCTTGAATTCAATGCAGAAACAATAATAGAGCAATTCTTAATGCCAACACCCAAATGGAAAAACAAACCTATGCAACAAAAAAATGGATAATAGACGAGTTGTCTTTAGTGTGAATTTTTGGAAGCTTTTCCTATCGGTTTTCCCGTTCAAAATTTCTCTAAAATCCGGCAGGAAGTTATTGAAATCACAAGTTTGATGGATAACCCTACACAATCAAAATGTCCTAGGGGTTTTTCAAGGTGTTGAATCGATATATACAGTCAAAAAACTAGTTTAAATAACACAAATCAAGATTTCACCTCAAAGTTTTCCGCTCGATTCCAGCACCGGAAAGTACAAAAAGTCGCACTAAGGACAACTCCAATAATAAATACAACGAACTAGAACTCTTTCAAATATGTGGGAAATGGTCGATAAAAGATATGCCCCGCAAATTAATACACAAGAATTGTCAACTGCCTTCATCCAAAGAGAAAAATAGTATAAGCATTGTTACAAACATCTAGAATTGATATGATAAAATTCCATTGATTAAGTGGCAAGTACTAGCTAGGCCAAAAGAGACTAGTGGGTGGGGGTTGAAGAATTTAAATATATCTAGATTTATTTAGTTGCAACAGATATATCAGGGGCTTTGACTAAAGATAGTTTGTGAAGAAAAAATCTAGAAAGAATACATATTAAGTTAAGCTATCTTATTGATTGGAATCAAAGACCAAGAGTAACAAGAATGCGTCTAATCACTAGAAGACTCCAACTGGAACTTTCCTAGTGATTGGAAAATTCCTAACTCAACAGCTTGGGAATGATTCTTAGGTTCGGATTGGCTCTAATGCCCTACTAGGATGTAAGGATCCTTTGGAGAATTTTGTTGATAAGTTGACGTTTCAAGCTTCTAAACCCTTTACCATGTGCAAGATCTAACAACTACTAATATGTGGTCACAAGCCCAAGACATCAGTCAGGAGGGTCCTCATGCAATTATGTTGCAAAAGTATGTTAATAAGTCACATCACACTAAAGGTAGAGCCTAGTTGTTTAGCCTAGTCCTTCAAACAATAAGTACTCAACAAATCTAGATTACAAGGAAAATTTTGAGACAAGTGAACAAGGTCACTCTTGGTGATGGAAGCAATTCTGGAAGCTTCAAGCTCAGAGGACTACTTGTATATTTCTATGATTGCCTCTAAAGAATAAGATTCTAATGTGGGGCTTCATAGGGAAACAAGGTCTAAGTATTTGCTTACAATGTCAAGCAAAAAAAGAAAATACCTTTCGCCTTATAGTAGTATGTCGTTACGCTCAAAAAAAATTAAACTAAATTTGGATTAGAGGTATGCATGGCAGGATGACTTGGTAAAAGGTTGTTTGAAGACATGATTTGTGAAACCAAAACTCAAGAAATTGCATGATTTTCCATGTATAATATGTTAAGATAAATGGCTCATAATAAATTCCATGTTATTTCATCAAAAATTCATTCCAAATTATTAGAATTTTTCAATACTCAATGCATTGGTGTCTTTCATCAAAATGGTGTCCCTAAAGGAAAGTACAAGCATTGACCCTGAAAATAGTTAATTTTAGATTGAGAATAAGGCCTACAATTCCAGTTTTGGCTAATAAATTATGCAGAGCATGCATAAGCTCTATTTCTACTTTTAAATTAATTGCTAACAATTCTTTTGCACCAGATATCTATTATTAATGTAACCCACTGATGGAAATGAGAACAAATGAAGAAAGAAATCGCTTCATTCATTGTTGCAAAAGCATTTTCAAGTCCATTTTAGTATTGCTCTTTAATTGATGTTGTTTATTGAATACCACACTCTCATGTTTATTGAAAATTCCATTGTATATTCTTTTTAATTAACTTTCAATTGGTATCAAAGCTAGCCAATTACAAAGCATGTAGCAATCACTAACTTAACAAATTTGTAAGAGGCTTTATCTACAAACCCATCAACTGGACAAGTTTAAAATGGAGAATATCTCTAGGTTAAAGGATTACTGACCACCAAAACAATGGTAACATCAACCTTACTCAGCCACAAATCCCTCTGTTTAAGAGGGAGAACTATGATTTTTGGAGCATCTCCAAAAAAAACGTTTTACTGACGCCACTATTGATATCACCTTATGCTCATTCGACTAAGACTTAGTGATCATAATAGGGAAGCCCCCTTGAGTCAGATGAAAGCCAACCTAAAGTAATTGGACAAGTTACTGAGGTGACAATGGGTGACCTTCCTCAAAGGTTTCCATTGTTTTGTGTGTTGTAGATTGGGGCTCTTATCACGTTCATACAATTTGGGCAGTAACACAAGCCAATCTTCAACTTGTCTTCCTGAGTTCTCAATTTTCCTACCACGTTCTCCCTTTCCTTGACCATTGCTCCTTCCCCGTGCATGAACAATCTTGGATCTTTCACATTTTACAATTACTTGTCAAGCCCCAGTCTTAGCCTTCTGTTATCACTGCTACAACACCCTCCAAAACTTCACTACATTCAAATTTTGGAGCCTACCAAACTATCATAAGTGTCGCTTT
This sequence comes from Pinus tabuliformis, assembly GCA_031772625.1. Lineage (NCBI taxonomy): Eukaryota > Viridiplantae > Streptophyta > Pinopsida > Pinales > Pinaceae > Pinus > Pinus tabuliformis. Next base: position 822,344,507 of record CM062806.1, on the reverse strand, counting down.
GGTCATCAAGTGTTGTTTCAAGTCATTCCACATGTTTCAAGTGTTATTGATCATTCCTAAGTGTTGTGATTGTCCCATTGTTTAGAACATCTCTAGTACACTTCATAGTTACAATATCTTTGTTTTTTGTAAAACAACACTTTGGGTCGCATTCGCATGCACTTTCCTTATTGTACTTGGGGAGTATTTGTAAACTAGCGTTTTGATGTGTGTTTATCGTTGGTTGATCCTGTCAAAGTCTTATTGACGAGTTGGTATGTGTCGCACTTGATTTTATGTCTAAACTCATTGTGTTTGCCCCTTGTTTTATCTTTCAGAGTTAGAGAAATTTTGGTTACACAAGTTAGCCCACTAGGGCTAGGAGAGTGCATGGTGCACTCTTAAGCCTTAGTCAGGACCCCATCCTTGTTCTGAAGTGCACCTTGCACCCACCAAGAGTGTTGATTTGGGGTAGCATCGGATGTGCTCTAGCCACGAAAATTGGTGGAGAGGCTAATTCACATGAGATCTCCAATACCCAGAAAGGGTTTGGGCAGATTCTAAACAACTTGGGAGATATTAAAATAATTAATATTTTTAATGGAGTCCCTAAGCCCAAACTTAGGGAAAATAAAATATTAATGTGTATTAATATAAAACTGTGTTAGAATGGTCCAAAAGTCATGGATCAAGCCAAATCTAATCTTAGCCGTTGATTAGGGACTTAATCTCGACAGTTGATTTGTCAACGAGAAAAGTATAAGAGGAGGCTTGAGGGTCACTTGGAGAACACACTGAGGGAGACCAATCAGTTCAATTTCTGGAGCGGGGTTAGCTGAGAAATTGAACTAGTGGTCTGGAGAGTAGTCAGGAGGCAACAAGAACGGAACAGAGAGATAAAGAGATCAGCACAAGAGGCAGAAAAGGCAGACGCGGGGCCAGAGGAAGCCACACAAAGGCAGTAGAGACTGCGCAGAGCCAGCAGGGCCTACGTCATCCACGCAGAGGCTGCAGGAGTGATGCAGAAGGCCAGAGAGGCTGCATAGAGTCTCAACAAGCTAACGCAGAGGGTTTCAAGCAAAGGAGCCTGATTACTCAAGCAAAGGAATTTTCACCTTGGATTCTCCCATAAGGCATTAGGGAGATAGAGATAGTACTTTCAGGGAGCAAGTAGTGGCTCTAACGCTCCACGATGGAGATAGTGATGTTCATTGTACTCATGTATCTTAAAACTTTTGCTTAATACTTGAAGCCATTCAGTCGGCACATTTTCATGCATGGATCGTGGATGTTTTGAGACTATTCTTCTAATGTTTACGGCTTATGTTGGCTTTCATATGTGCTAAAGTAATTGAACTACTTCAGTCACTATGGTGCTCAGCTTGTTGAAGATGTGTTGTGATGATTTTAATGATCGTACCATCTACGTGAACTATTTCACTTGATGTCTAATGATTCTTCTTTGTTTATATGTGTGCGTCTCTACTGGATTATTACTATTACTTCTCTTTTAGAGGCTCACTTTTTTTCCTTGCAGTAAAAGAACCTTGATACATTTACAATCGAACATTCCACAAAGCACACTCCCTTGCTCATTCAAAAGCACATGCGCGCTACTCTCTCATGCTAGTTGCTTAAGCCAAGGCAAATCTCTAAGTTAATGGCAGTCAAGCCATATTTCTAAATGGAACTCCTACACCAAACAGTATGAGAGCTAATTAGGACCTCATATCGAGAAGATCCCCCGTATGTTAGCGGGTTCCAACACCGTCAACACCTTCATTTATTATCATTATATCAACTAGAAATAGGTAGGATTATATAATGTTCCCATTTTTTATTTCCCTTATGATGCAGTTAGGATGGACTTCCAAGGTTGGAGATAGCCAGGTCAAAAGAGCAATCATGTCATCTGTGGGCCCAAAGAGTTTTGGCGGAGTTTGATGGGGTCCAACAGGGTTCGCTTGTTGTATTTCATCATCAAGTTTAGTCTCGCACAATTCATCCTTGGTTCCATTGCATTCCAACGATTCCCGTAAAATGGGGATATTATCAAGCATATTTTAATTAAATATGCTAAAGGTGTTATTTGGAGCGGATTATTTGGAGAAACACCTTAGTGTAATACCTCAATGGAACCGGGATGAGGAGATCAACAAGATGGGATGGTGAAATGTTACTTTAAATGGTCGGATAAGGCATGTTGGCCGATTAATCGTTTCCCAGGATTTAAAAGTGACTTTATTAAATTAAGAGGGGAAAAGTGCCTAATCGGAAGAAAAGGCCAAAAAGGGGAGAAGTGACTTAAATATTCAAATAAAAAGGGATAGGCTTCTAGAATGGAATAAAATAATAAAATAAAAGTGCTTCTAGAAGGCTGTAGAATGATCCATCCAATCTTTAAAAGGAGGGGGAGCAAATCATTTGGGAACATCTTGGATTATTGGGTTTCAGGATCAGAGAGCCTCGGGATGAAAACCCTTGGGTTTCCTTGTGTGAGTTGGACAAAAACCCAACCCACTATTGAGGAGATTTTAGTCAGAAATCACACGGAGCATCATCATGCAACGTGAGCAGATCTAGAGCAAATCTGTGGATTGGAGTGGGGATCATCCAAATCTCCAATTTGGGCGTCATTTCCAGTTCAGATTTGGGAGGCCAGATTCAGTATAGCTGCAGCTATTTTGGAGGCCTTCACCTCAACTATTCTTATGTAATCACATATTTAGTTAAAAAAATAAAGCTGAGTTTGCTGCTTATGTCTCATGTTTATTTTAAGTTGCAGCTTTTCTAGTTTCATTTACAACTGCAATTTTATTTGTACTATGCAATTTTATTATGGTGTATTTTCCTGGACGAACTGTTCAAGATTTTAACTAAAGATTCCGAAAGGAATATTACTGATTTCTATTGTAGGATGCCTCCTAACCCTCTTAATATCTTGAACTAAATAATCATCTTGTGATCTGCACTTGAATATCTTGCAATACGAAGTTGCCCACTCAAAAAGGATTCTTATTCATTCATCATCCACCTCATTTAGGAGTGGCATTGCTGAATTAGGTGTTTCTTATACTTGTATCATTATATCGTCCATAACACTTGGTATCAAAGTGGACAATTCTTGCTTTTGGCACCTTCCAACAAAACCTTGCACATTTTTTTATAACTTTTTCTTTGGGGGCTCTAAATCAAGTGGGAATTGAAGGCGTGGACAAAGGAAACACGAAAATATATCTGGTACAAATATCAGCAGAATAGTCACGAGTATTTGAAAGGTGCAATCAACTTTGTTCTTTTGTTCAATCCTAAATCTGAGCTAAAAATAGTAAGGGTTACTAAAACAAGTGTATACTGAGATTGTGAGGTCCAATTCAAAGGACACTATATTGAAAAGAGGAAAGACTAGACTATTGCAAGTCCAAAAATGAAGGTTGTGGACGTAAAATTGACAACAAAGTTATAATTTGTACAACCACATTCTCCAAATGAAGGTGAGAAACAGCAAGTGTTGGCACATTGAACATGGCTTTTTTTGGCACATCCAAATTCAGTGAGATAGTAACATTGAGAAGAAGAAATGCCACGTTATTACAGGCTGAAAGTTCAGACTCAACAGTGCAGAAATTTCAGAGATACATCACTTACAAGGTCAGACTGCAAAGCAATCCCTGAATAAGGGCTTTAAAGGCATGCTAACTTAACATTAGCATCACTTCCGATTTGAAGGTCTACTTGAGGAGATTCAAAAAATGTAGGAAAGGTAAATAAAGGAGAATATATTGATTAAAGGATTTTGACAACTTAGGATAAATACTGAATGGTTGGGGCATTGTAACCACATCCACATAGCTAATTTGAACGCCAGCTGCAGTAAGGTGATAAGCCAAATGTTACTCTAGCAAAGGCTTCCAAAGGCTCATTCATGACATATGAGGAGAATGACGATTTGGAATTTTACTTGTTCAGTTTTGAACAGAGAATCATAACCATGAAAACTATAACAGCAACGAAGGTTGACCTACAAAATAAGGTTAGCAAAACAGGGTTTCAAAATTTTCAGAATACGAACCAGTCCACTAGTAAAGAACTCAAGGAGGACTTTCAAAAGTTTGAAGATAATCACAAGTCAACTCCTGAAGACCTCAAGTAGAATAAAGCAAAACTGAACACTGAGCATGTTTAAAGAGTTTCAGAAAACCATGAGGACAAAAATTGGGTAACTAAAATATCTCTCAAATGCAAGTCCTCCTTCCAAAAAGCAAAAAGGTGACTTATCAGCACATCAGGGGAACAAAAGGATTTCCACTAGCAAGAGTATTCATTACGTCAAGATCCCCCAAAACATGAATTCAATTTCAGACCAAGAAACTACTTCGATCCCATATTAGATATGAGGAAGTTTGATGGTACAACATGGCTATTCTAGACAGAGCAAATTTCCTATCTACACTAAGTGTCAACCTACAAAAGGTAATGATTGCATCCTTAGATTTAGAACCTTTTTTAAGGAGACTGTGTTGATTTGGGGTAGCATTGGATGTGCTCTAGCCACGAAATTTGGTGGGGAGTTTGGGGCACATGAGATCTCCAATACCCAGAAAGGGTTTGGGCCATTCTAAACAGATCAGGAGATTTTAAAATAATTAATATTTTTAATAGAGTCCCTAAGTCTAAACTTAGGGAAAATAAAATATTAATGTGTATTAATATGAATCTGTGTTAGAATGTTCCAAAAGACATGGATCAAGCCAAATCTAATCTTAGTCGTTGGTTAGGGACTTAATCTCGGCTGTTGATATGTCAACAGAAAAAGTATAAGAGGCTTGAGGGTCACTTGGAGAGCACACCAGAGTGATCAGTCATTCTATTCTCTAGAGCAGGGTTTGCTAAGAGAGATAGAATTAGTGATCGAGAGATGCAGTTGAGGGGCATTTGAGTACAGAGAGACAGAGAGGCAGCGATAGTGCCAGGAGAGCAGTGGAGTAGCCCGAGAGAGTGACATAGAGCCAGCGAGGGCTCACGCAGAGGCAACAGGGAGCTGCGCAGAGCCTCAGAGAGGCCAGCGTTGCTGACACAAAGGGCCAAAGGGTTGACGCAGGGCCTCCCAGGGCTGACGCAAACCAATTTGGGGTGACGTAGCGCCTCCCAGGGCTGACGCAAACCAATCTGGTGTGACGCAGGGCAAGCGTGAGACAGAGAGGGGCTGACCCAATCCAAAGAAAGGTTGACGCTGTGGTTTATGGGGCAGATTGGTGCTGAGTAGCTGCCAGAAGGATTATCCAAGGTTTCAGCCAGTAGATTTGTCAAAAACTGAGAGGTATTACTGCCAAGGAAATTCTCTGTTGGGTAGGCCAGTTTCGGCACCGAGATTGTACTCTGATATTGCTTAATAAGAAAACCCTTGGATAGTTGCATCGGTTTCCCACATTGGGTTTTTCCGGGGACATTAGTCCAAAAATAATGGTGTTATATGGTGTGTTTGTTTCTGTTTCTTTTAGTTGTTGATCTATAATATGTTGAGATGCACTAGTGTTTATTTTTAGTATTTACATTGTAAATAACTTATTAAGGAAAATAACAAGTAGGCAGGAATAAATCAGATAAAGTGCATGGAGGCTTTCTAACTAAGCAAACTTAGAAACTTCAACATGGTATCAAAGCGTGATTGCAGATCACAGGAGAACTAAAGGACATCAGCGGAGCGGAGCAATAGCAGCATAGAACAGCTGTCTCGAGGTGACAAAAGTTGTTTCTAGCAGAGCAGCAACAAGGAAGGGTGACACAGTGCCTGCGTCATCAAGGGTGAGCCGGGAAAAGGTAGCGCAGAGGCTAAGGAAGGCAAAGAAGCCTCACGCAGAGCCACGCAGCAGCTGGGAGGGCTAACACAGTTGGCTGAGGAGGCCAGGTTGCTGGTGTCAGGATTGCGCAAAGCCTAGGAGCTCTCACCTTCAGGTTGGTGGGGTTTAGAAGGCTGCGGGAATATCGCAGAGGGAACTGGTGAGGTATTGTAGTCAGAATAGTACCTGACAAAGCAAGGCTAGAGGAGTTTCTACCGAGGGTTTCTAGCCGAGGAACCCGGTGAGTGGTGCGGTTGCACAAGACGATCAAAGTAGGGGGCATCTCAACAGTGGCAGAAGGATTTCCAGGAGGGAAATCAGGACTTAGAGGGAGTCCAGAAGAGAACTTCCAGATGGGAAGTAGAGACTCAGAGGAGTCGAACAAAGAACCTCCAGGAGGGAAGTAGAGGAGCATCATGGCACTACATGGAGTAAGAGACCAGGATAGACTGGACGGAGCATCGAACTTCGCAGTCTCGAAGGCCAGAATCTTATCCGTACTTGACAGGAATCGTGTCAAGAACTTCGCCTTGAAGGTAATAGCTATCCCAGTTGACCCCAATGATAATGACAAGTACGAGGAGGCGATGGCGAGGGCCAAGAACATTATCCTTGACGGGGTCAAGGATCATGTAGTACCACACATAGCCGAGAAGGAAACAGCATTTGAAATGTGGGAGGCTCTCAAGAAGTTGTACCAGCATACATCTGTGCAGAGAAGAATGCTACTTGAGAATCAGTTGAAGTCGTATAAGATGAAGAAGGGGGAACCGATTGACACCTTCCTCAGAGGACTAAATGAGATCCGGGATCTGTTGACTGCTATAGGGGCAACACCGAATTAGGAGCTGATGGTGAGGATAGCCCTGAATGTTGTCTCAAAAGACTGGGAGGTATTTGTCCAGAGTATACTGGGCAGAGGGACACCTCCACCTTGGGACGAGATGTGGGCAGCTCTTCGCCAGGAAGAGATCAGAGGGCAGTAGAAGATGGGTAGCAGCAGCAAGGGGATCAAAGTCAAGCAGGAGGAGGAAGATGTGGCCCTAGCATCTGAGGGAAATCAATTGAAGCGAAAGAAGAAAGATCTCTCCAAGATCAAGTGCTACCACTGTGGGGAGCTGGGTCATTATGCAACCCAGTGTCCAAGGAAGAGGAGTAAGGGAGAGTCATCCGAGACTAAGGCAGTGCCAGCATGGGCAAAGAAGGAAATTTTGACAGACAATGACTATGCCATGAGTGCACACGCACCACTTGAGCGGAAGCGGAGAGACATCGAGTTGTAGTCAGGCGGACTACAGGCGATGAGGGGCAGGATCCTTGAGGTACCCACCCTCTTGGATTAGACCTTGCTACGGGAGCCTTGAAGAGGAGTAGCAAGACTGGCTGAATCGGGTAGAGAGTCGAGACGGATGCGGATGGAGCGGCAGAGAGGGCTACAGTGCAGGTGTCCCAAGAAACGCGAGGCTAGCAGGCTACAGCAGTGAGAGAGGCACAGGAGTGTTGCACCAGTGCAGGATGGCACAGAGAGGTGTGCAACAATGCGAGATGCAGGGAGTTGTTGCAGCAGTGCAGAGATCAGAGAGGGAGCACTTGTCAGCGGCAAACGGAGCTTTAGCATCAGTGGGTGTCTCTAGCCCAACAAGAAGGTCAGTTGGAGGAGGTGCAGTGCAGATGCAGTGCTGGGAGAAAGGACCAACAACCGCACGGATGCAGAGGGAGTTGTCGTATAGATGCAGCAGTGGCAGTGGCAAAACCATGGGCAGTAGTACAGGATACAGTAGTGCAGAAGATGTTGGGCAAGAAGGCCAAGCATCAGCACAAGTACCGATGTTGGATGATCAGAGCAATACTCTGTTAGGAGTATTGCTAGAGCACAGTCCTCGCTAAGAGGGAGTGTTGATTTGGGGTAGCATCGAATGTGCTCTAGCCACGAAATTTGGTGGAGAGGTTGGGGCACATGAGATCTCCAATACCCAGAAAGGGTTTGGGCAGATTCTAAACAGATTAGGAGATATTAAAATAATTAATATTTTTAATGGAGTCCCTAAGTCTAAACTTAGGGAAAATAAAATATTAATGTGTATTAATATGAATCTGTGTTAGAATGGTCCAAAAGACATGGATCAAGCCAGATCTAATCTTAGCCGTTGATTAGGGACTTAATCTCGGCCGTTGATATGTCAACAGAAAAAGTATAAGAGGAGGTTTGAGGGTCACTTGGAGAGCACACCGGAGTGATCAGTCATTTTATTCTCTAGAGCGGGGTTTGCTAAGAGAGATAGAATTAGTGATCGGGAGATGCAGCTGAGGGGCATTTGAGTACAGAGAGGCAGAGATAGTGCCAAGACAGCAGCGCAGTAGCCAAGGAGAGTGACGCAGAGCCAGCCAGGGCTCACGCAGAGGCATCCGGGCGCTGCGCAGAGCCTCAGAGAGGCCAGCGTTGCTGACACAAAGGGCTAGAGGGATGACGCAGTCCAGAGAGAGGTTGACACTGGGGTTTCTGGGGCAGATTGGTGCTAAGTAGATGCCAGAAGGATTATCTAAGGTTTCAACCAGTAAATTTGTCAGAAATTGAGAGGTATTACTGCCAAGGAAATTCTTTGTTGGGTAGGCCAATTTCAACACCCAGATTGTACTCTGATATTTCTTAATAAGAAAACCCTTAGATAGCTGCACCGATTTTCCCACATTGGGTTTTTCCGGGGACATTAGTCCAAAAATAATGGTGTCATATGGTGTGTTTGTTTCTGTTTCTTTTAGTTGTTGATCTATAATATGTTGAGCATGCACTAGTGTTTATTTTCAGTATTTACATTGTAAATAACTTGTTAAGGAAAATAACAAGTAGGTAGAAATAAATCAGATAAAGTGCATGGAGGCTTTCTAACTAAGTAAACTTAGAAACTTCAACAGATTGGTTACGTACTCAAGTTTATAAATAGCTCGTCACTTGGATCAATCCATATCATGAAGAAAGTGTGAAGAGCTTGTGTATGTAGATACATTTTCTATCAAGGTGAGCTATGTTGATGTTTTAGCTCGGGCAAGAACTTTTGCATAGGCATCTAGGCATGCAGAGGTCGCCCAAAATCACTTTAGGATACTTGCTCTAGTAATGAGAGTTGGATTTTCTAAGTCTAACTGTTAGAAACCCTTCATGTACTTTTCTGATTTATTTCTGCCTACTTGTTCTCATTAATTAACAAGTTATTTACCATGTAAATACTGAAAATAAATACAAGTACACAAAACAAGAGAAAACAAAACAAGCACACAAGTGACACCGTTGTTTTTGGACCAATGTCCCCGAAAAAACCCAATGCGGGAAAACCGGTGTAGCTATCTAAGGGTTTTAATTATTAAGCAGTTTCAAAACACAATCTGGGTGCGAAAACCGTCTCACCCAACAGAGAATAATCTCGACGGTAGTACCTCTCAGTGGGAGACAGATGTTTCGGCTAAAACCCCGAATAAACACTCCGACAGCTCCCAGCTCCAATCTGCCCCACGAAAACCCTAACGTCAGCCTCTAGGGACTGCGTCAGCCCTTTCTGGCCCAGCGTCACCCTAGCTCCCCCTACGTCAGCCTCTAGAGGCACTACGTCAACCCTTAGAGCCTCTACGTCACCCACGCTGGCTCTCTAAGGCACCGCGTAGCTCCTGGTTGACTCTGCGTGAGCCCTAGCCGGCTCTGTGTGAACCCCTGGCTGGCTCTGCGTCCCTCTCTCCTAACTTCTGTGTTGATCCTCTTGGTACTATCTCTGCCTCTTTGCTTTTGTATTCACTACCCCTCAGCTGCAACTCTGATCACTCTTTCGACTTCCTCAGCAAACCCAGCCCCAGAAAATCGAAATCTTGATCAACTCGGTGTGTTCTCCAAGTGACCCTCAAGCCTCCTCTTATACTTTTCTCGTTAGCAAATCAACGGCTGAGATTAAATCCCTAATCAACGACTAATATTAACTCTGGCTTGATCCATGACTTTTGGACCCTTCTAACATAGTTTTATATTAATTCACATTAATATTTTATTTTCTCTAAGTTTAGACTCAGGGACTCGATTAAAAATATTAATAATTTTATATATCCCAAACTGTTTAGAATCTGTCCAAAACATTTCTAGGTATTGGAGATCTCATGTGCCTTAGCCTCTCCACCAAGTTTCGAGGTTAGAGCACATCCGATGCTACCCCAAACCAACACTCCCTCTTAGCGAGGATTGTGCTCTAGTAATACTCCTAACTAAGCATCACCCTGATCATCCGCATCGGTCCTTATGCTGATGCTAGGCCTGCTGCCCAACATCCTCTGAAGTTGTTGCATCATGTACTGCTACCCATGGCCCTGCCACTGCCACTATTGCATCTGTCTAACTTACAAAAGCACGTAATTAATTATGTTGCCTATTGAGCTAAAGAAACTTAGGAAAAGTATAGCATTTACTTTAGTGATCATGTTCTAATCTCAATCGTTGATCTCAAGTGAGGTGAGATCTAATATTGTCCATCTATCACTTTGGAGATTAGGTTTAGGGATTTAGGTCAATGAGAAGTTATAAAAGCAAGGCTAAAGAGAGGAGAAAGGCACACCATATAATGGCACAAGACACTAAGAAAGGTTTTTTTCAAGTGAAGGGGTGAGATACTCTAGTGTGTCGAGTCTGAGGAAAGTGTATGGATGCAACATAGGAGATCCAGATCATCCAAGTAAATCAAGGATAGATCTAGGATTTGATCAGCTAGATCAGATCTAGGGTTTGTTGTATTTGTAAATTCCTCAATTGGGCCATTATCCGAGGACGGGAACCCAAGTAGGTTTAGCTTATTAATTTAATGAATTGTTGATTGGGCAAAAATTGTGTGTCATATGCGATTGAGATTGGTTGTGTAATTGTGCTTCCATTGAATATTTTGTTAAGAATCTAATTGTGTTTTTATTCAGTAGAGCTGTAATAATCTGCTAGGAATTAAAATCCAAGGGCTATGTGCAAAATTTAACATATTATTGTATAATGCTATAATGGTGTTTGTAAACACCACCACTCTCTACTTGGACATTGTTTCCTACTTCTGCAATACCCCTATGATTTCTAATATGAATTACCTAATGTATTGATTAAAACTTAGGTATTTGGGAGCTACATAACTACTACTCTCTTTCCTCTTACACAATGAGACATTGCATCACTGAATAATTGTTAATTTTAGATAACAATGGTATGTTCTATACTTTAGCACAATTTACTTCAATGTTCTTTATCAACTCAATGACAATTTCCAATTATATTAAGTAGTAATCACATTAACTTAAACACATTGATAGTAAATGCAGATAGAACATAAAAACATGTGCAAAAGAGAAGCCAAGACAAGAGGACAGAATATATGGCAGATGCCAGGGAAAAACCCCAATGTGGGAAAACCCTTTGATCAAATCTTCTTATTATTCTTCAATAGTTCAGCAGAGAGAGTACAAATATCAAATTAACTTGCCCAAAACAATCTTGTCAAAATCAGCAGTGAACTGCAACCCTAACCAAAAAGTCAACATTGGTCAAAGCAGCCCCAAAATGTCCTCCAAGCAGCTTGGTCAACAAAAGATCAATTCGGCCTTCCAAGCGAGTCAAAGTCAGCCGAAAAACAGTTCGGTCAAACCAATCAAAGGAGACAGAAAATGCAGTTGTAAATTCTACAATCAAATCTGAAGTCAACCTTGGTCAAACTGTCCCAAACTCCTTGACATCTATGGCAATAAATGCAGCCTCCAAAAATCAAATTTCTGCCTCCAAAACGCAATCAAAACTCGGTCAAACAGCAAGGGTCAACGCTAGTCAACGCTGCCCTATAACCCTGAAATTTTTGGCCAACAAAACAGTCCAGAATTTCGTCCTCCTTTCACACATGTGAAGTAGAGAAGGTTGCCTCCAAGTTGTACGAACCAATCAAGAAGAGAGAGAGAGATATGTGATGAAACGAGTGATGTCCAAATGAGGAGAGAGGTCACTCCTATTTATACACTTCGTTGAGGGTGAGGAGACACATCTATTGGGCTTTTGAGCCTACAGTTGACTGAGGCCAACCTTGACAATTTGTGCATGAGAGAAAATAAATTCAAAATTCCATTTCTGCTTGTCAGAATGAGATGATCTTCATATCAAAATTGGACCTCTCGAAAAGAGGAATCCAATGAAATAATCATCTCCATCATATGAGTTGTCCTAAAGTCGAATTTGGCCCTAGTTACCAATTTTAACAATCCCTCTCAACTAGGGAGAATTTTACCTGCCAATCCATCTGTCATCATGCCATCCTGTCATCTTGTATCATCCCTGTCATCACTGCCCTGCTCTACTCTATTGAACCCTGAAGTAATAATGAAGAAGAAGTGATCGAGAGTTAGTCATAAGATCATACCACTCTCCGCTGACTAAAGCCAGTCCTTGATCCCAGATCAAGTTGTTGAACACCATGCATCCTAGTCATAGGGAGTACAGCAGTACACGATGCATTCATCAGTAGTGCTATGGTCCCTAACCATCTTTTCCCAACTCATTGGCTAGATGAGAGGTACTTCCCATGAGTCTCGGCCTCTGTGGGTAGGATGTGTGTTGGGGCATCGGTAGGAGAAGGTGAGCCACTCATCCTATGCATATGTCAATCATAGGGGAATGTAAAACACTCACCCTACATATATGTGTCCTGGTAGGGGAAGGTGAACCACTCACCCTACACACATGTCAACCATCACGGGATTGTCACAGGGGAAGGTGCACTACTCACCCTGTATCTATCACACCACTAAGGGAACGTGAACCACTCACCCTATGGTCGCTCATAGCTCCAAGAAGTACCCCAAGCCCCCAGGAGCTCCCAGAGCTCAGTGTCCAACTAATACGAGACCCTAGGAGGGTCGTTCCACAACTCCAAGTCTCTCTCATAAGGTTAAGAATTTGACCTTCCCCAAAGGCTTCGTGAGAATGTTTGCGACCTGCTCATCTATTCTAATGTGATGGAGCCTTATTACTCCCCATTGTACCATATCCCGCATAAAATGGTACCTGATATAAATGTGCTTGGAGCGGTCATGGAACACAGGATTCTCTGATAGGTGAATCCCACTCTAGTTGTCGCAGAAGATCACGGTGGTATCCAACACGTGCTCAAATAGCTCACTGAAGAGCTTCCTCAACCAAACAGCTTCACAACAAGCCATACTTGCAGCAATCTATTCAACCTTGATGGTGCTTAGTGCAACCGATTGTTGCTTCATGTTCATCCAAGATATTGAAGCAGACCCCAAAGAGAAGCAGCACCCGAACGTGCTCTTACGATCCACCACACTACCAGCCCAATCAACATTTGAATATCCATGCAGCCTCAAATTCCCGACAGTGTATCTCAGTCCATAGTGGATTGTGCCCCGGAGATATCTCAAGAGATTCTTAGCAGCAATCCAATGAATGTGATTAGACTCGACCGTAAAGTGACTCAACGTGTTCACAACGAAGCATATCTCAGGACGGGAGTTGACCAAGAACACCATGGCCCCCACAAGTTGGCGATACTCGGAAGTGTTTGCTAATCCGGGCCCTGCAGCACTTCCACATAGCTTCTTAAAGTTGAGTGCCATTAGAGTAGTCACGAACTTGCAATCCACCATCCCACAACATCTCTAAGTAGCTTCACAATGTATTTTCCTTGAGAAAGGAAAATCTCACCTGGCTTTTGCTAGACCTCTAGCCCTAAGAAGTAATGCATCAATCCTAGGTACTTCATCTCAAATTCGGAAGCCAACTCCCTCTTGCATTGATGAATGAGAGGGTCATCACTTGTTAGAAAGAGATCATCCACATAAAGGACCAGAATGAGGGGCTTGTCCTTTTCAACCTTGAAGTATAGATTCGGTCAGCATTGCTCCTTGTAAATCCCAGCTTCATAAGATAGCTATCAATCCTCTCATACCAAGCCCTAGGGGCTTGCTTCAACCCATAAAGGGATTTCTTCACCCTACATACATGTGTCTCGCGATCTTGAACTTCGAACCCCTCAAGTTGTTCCACATAGACTTCCTCTTTAAGCGAGCCATGCAAGAAGGCAATTTTGACATCCATCTGTTGTAGGCTCCATCATTGCAAAGCGGCAAGGACTATGATCGAACGGAAGGTGGTATATCAGGCAACCGATGCAAATATCTCATCATAGTCTACTCCTTCCTTTTGAGAGAAGCCTTGAGCAACAAATCTGGCATTGAACTTTCCAGCACTCCCATCAGCTCTATGTTTGATCTTGTAGATCCATTTCGAAGTGACCACTGACTTGTCCTTGGGTCTAGGAACTACATCCTAGACATCATTCTTTATGATCGACTTATATTCCTCGTTCATCTCATCCTTCCAAACTTGGTGTTTCACAACTTCTTCAAAAGTGCAAGGCTCAAATTGTACAATGGTACTCATGGCAACTAAGTACCCTTGGTACCTATTCGGCTTCTTGCTTTCACGAAATCTCCCCCTCGGTGCAATGTGTTTCTCAGCATCTTCAAGAATATCTTTGAGCCACAAAGGTATTTTTCTTGAAGTAGTGGGCTCACTAGGAGGTGGATCCACGGGATCCATCGGACTTCAAAATCAGGGCATCGGTTCATCAGACAGAGATTCATCATTCTTTTTAGCATCAGCATCATCATTGTCCTTCCTAGGGATAGGAAGATCTCAGACCTTCCTAAGAGCAGAATCTTCATCGAAAGTGACATCATGACTTAATTCCACTTCCCTTTGACCAGGCTCTAGATTCTATATGCCTTCAAAGTTTCACTGTAGCCCACAAACGTTTCTTTCTTCCCAGATGCATCTAGTTTGCTTCTTTTCCCTTTCGGCACATGAAAAAATACAGGACAACCAAAAATTCTAAAATGAGAAACATCAAGTTTCTTACCGGTGAAAACTTCTTCGAGTGTCTTGAAGTCCAAAGCTTGATGTGGGCATCTGTTTTGAACATACAGAGCGATGTTGGCAACTTCTCCCCATAAGAACTTCGGTAGACCTTGGTCATGAAGCATAGCACGGATGGCTTCTATGATAGTTCGATTCTTCCTTTCGACAACACCATTTTGTTCAAGAGTATATGCAGTAGTGGTCTCCCTCTTAATACCAGCTTCTCTACAATAGTCATTGAATTCATTTGACTCATATTCGGTTCCATTGTCGGTCCTTAATATTTTGATCTTCTTCACTGTTTGATTCTCGACCAAGGCTTTGAAAGAGTAGAACCATTTGAACACTTCATCCTTCTTCTTTAAGAAATAGATCCATGTTTTGCAAGAGAAGTCATCCACAAAAATAGCATAGTACAAATATCCACCCAAAGATGTCACGAGCAACATACTTGATAGATCATAATGGACCAATTGAAGAATATCGATGGTTTGAGTTTCACTTGAGGGGAATGGTCCCCTTGTATGTTTTCCAGCTTCACAACCTTGACAAACACCTTCATGATCTAAGTTGAATTTGAGCATACCTGTGACCATCTTCCTTACATCAGGTAAGGCTTTAAAATGAAGGTGAGCAAATCTCCAATGCCATAATTCAAATTGAAGAGAAGTATCACAATTCATTGCTCCCAACGGCCTTCCTCCAACCTGATAGAGACCTTCAACCCTAAATCCAAGAGTGAATGCATCTCTTGGGTTCCTTTGCCAAACACGAGCTTTCCCATCAATGAATGTCAACTTAAAACCTTTATCTTCCATCGCGGAAATAGAGACCAAGTCCTTTTTCAGATCAAGTACATATAACACTTCTTGTCAATGAAGAGTTTGACTTTGATTTAAGTGAAGAGTAATAGCGCCAATTCCTTCCACAAGATAAGTGGCATTATCCCTAGGTATACATAAATAGAGACCAAATTCTTTTTCAGATCAAGTACATATAACACTTCTTGTCAATGAAGAGTTTGACCTTGATTTAAGTGAAGAGTAACAGCCCCAATTCCTTCCACGAGATAAGTGGCATTATCCCTAGGTATAATCTCCATATTCGTCTTCTTTTCAATCAAGCTAGAGAGAGCTTCTTTGTACCCAGTGAAGTGCCTTGAGGCACCACTATCAATCAACCAATGATCCAATGCATCCGAAAGAGAGGCAGTCGTGAGGGAAGAAATAAGATAAAACATTTTTTGCTTTACAACATTAACTTCTTCATACCTGGAGTTTCTCGACTTCTTGGGAGGACAACCATTTCCATTTCGAGCAGCGGGAGCATTTCTTTTTCCTTTGTTGTTGAACCTATTGCCTTTGAAGTTGTTGTTATTGTTGTCATCATCCCTTGGAGTATCCTTCTTGTGAGGACACTCTCTAGCGAAGGGGCCAAACTTGTTACAATTGAAGCATCTTCCTTTTCTTCCTTCTTTGAATTCCGGTTTTGAACCCTTGACCTTGATTTCTTGGACCAGCATTGTTCTTCCTCCTAGTATGAGCGGAGAAGGCAGTAGGATTGTTTGCGTTTGAGGGTTTGTCTCTTTCCATCATCCTTATTTCTTCTTGAGTGCATCTAGCCAATAATTCATTAAATCTCGGAATCCTGTCATTGTTGAGGATGGTGGTGTTGAACACATCCCATTCTCTTGTAAGGCCTCCAAGTGCAATAAGTGTGAGCTCCCTATCACCAATGACTTCTTCAATAGAAAGGAGATCATTCTTGATCTTGGTAATCCTCATGAAGTAGGATTGGATGGATTCTCCTCCATCCATCTTGATGTCTTTCAACTTGTGCTTGAGAAAGAGAACTTGATTTGCAATATTTACTTTGAACATCCCAACCAGCTTGTCATACATCTCCTTAGATGTTTCCAAATCATAAATATAGGCAACCAAAGGCTTGTGAATAGAATCAACAATAATTTCTTAGCTTTAACGTCACCTTCCTTGTACTTCGCTTATGCAACTGCCGATACATTTGAAGGAGGTTCCACTACTCTTCCTTTGACATAGTCCATGGCATCATTTTCTTCCAATGTTAGATCTAGAGTCAACTTCCATGCATGACAGTCGGATTTGTCCTTAAGCTTGTCCTCGGATTTGAAGTAATATGTGTTGGAAAAAGTATAACTAGGTTCGGTCTTCATGACATTGTATTCTAATTTTTGTAAAACAAGAAAAAGAATTTATTCCTTGTTGCATGGGTTTCAGAGCAAGAAGTTTATTTATTTAGTGGCTCCCATTGAGAGCCTTAGGATTTAGTTTAAAGAGTCAATGTCATGCTCTTCTTGAGCTTATGTGTAATGTATAAAATTCTATATAAAGGTCTATAACAGCCCTCTAAGACAAGCACAATCCTCCTGAAGACATCAGCCAACAAAACGATGAAGAAGAACACCTATGTCGGCCTCAAAATATATATTAATGTCAAGTCGACTCAAATAATAGACACATCCTTTCACTGTGACATGTCAGCTTATTTAGGGAGACATAACCACTATAAATACCACGCTGAGGTCACCACAAGAAACACAAAAAAATTCGGACAAGTCTTTGTAATTTTGGATGGGTGCAGGCAGCTCAGAATCTCAGACAAGGTACAGTGGTACAGGACACTCGGATAAGGGCAACAGTTCAACATTTCGTATGGAGGAGGATTACTATAGCTTTCAGATGAGTATCACAGTGATATCTTCACATATATCCCTGATGTCTCGGCCTAGTTAAAAGGTCACAACCATATAGTCTCAGCATAGTTGCAGCAGACCTCGATGCAAGGAGGGCATAGCTATAGTCTTGGTGAAAAGCATAGTGCAGAAGTATACACAGTCATAGTCTCGGCATACACAGTCATGATGCAATCATGATCTCGGTGGTATTCCAATGAAGATATCAATGGTGAAACTATGATACAACAGTGATCTCAGTGCAGCTCTCATTCATGTATATAAAGATCTCGTTGTGATGTTGAAAAGCTCGATGAAGGAACAGTCATGGAGCAACAAGAATGAAGATCTCAGTGGTAAAGTAGTAATGGCTTCAATGGTGCAGCATAATGATGATCTCAGCAGTGACAACGAAGAGGGTTGATGTCTTGGTCTTGGAGTGGCATAGTAGGTCAAGGGTCATGGTCTTGGTATTCGTCAATTGGAATCTCTATAAGAAGAATTTTGTGCGGGTTTTCCTCTCCAAGAGGGAGAGGTTTTGGCCCTAGCAAAAAGCCAACATCGTGTGTTCTTGTCTCTTTGTTTTGGTAGATAATCGATGAAGTAAGAAATACACACACTAATGATATCAAGAAAAGATTGTGTTAATAAGCTAAAGATAAAATACCTCACAAATAGTTATCATGCTAAGAAGAATCTCATTAACTATAATTGCCCCAGATTCTTCAACAAGATGTAGTCGTCATTGGGACTAGTTCCAAGTCCTTATCCAACAGCTTCCCTTAGCGATTGCTTTTCCTCA
Organism: Pinus tabuliformis; assembly: GCA_031772625.1. NCBI lineage: Eukaryota > Viridiplantae > Streptophyta > Pinopsida > Pinales > Pinaceae > Pinus > Pinus tabuliformis. The sequence continues at coordinate 822,326,244 of CM062806.1, read as the reverse complement.
CTCTTGCTTGGCCCTTGTCTTCACCTGAGTGCTCTGATACCATGTTAATTTTAGATAACAATGGTATGTTCTATGCTTTAGCACAATTTACTTCAATTTTCTTTATTAGCCCAATGACAATTTCCCATTATATTCAGTGGTAATCACATTAACTTAAACACATTGATAGTAAATGCAGATAGAACATAAAAACATGTACAGAAGACAAGCCAAGACAAGAGGACACGAGATATGGTGGATGCCAGGGAAAAACCCCAATGTGGGGAAATCCTTTGATCAAATATTCTTATTATTTTTCAATAGTTCAGCAGAGAGAGTACAAATATCAAATTAACTTGCCCAAAACAGTCCTGTCAAAATCAGCAGTCAATTGCAACCCTAACCAGAAAGTCAACGTTGGTCAAAGCAGCCCCAAAATGTCCTCCAAGCAGCTCGGTCAACAGAAGATCAATTTGACCTTCCAAGAGAGTCAAAGTCAGCCCAAAATAGTTCGGTCAAACTAGTCAAAGGAGACAAAACGCAGCTATAAATTTTGTGGTCAAATCTGAAGTCAACCTTGGTCAAATTTTTCCAAACTCCTCGATATCTATGCCAATAAATGTAGCCTCCAAAAATCAATTTTTTGCCTCCAAAACATAGTCAAATTCAGTCAAACAACAAGGGTCAACGTTGGTCAACGCTGCCCTATAACCTTAAAATTGCCAGCTAGCAAAACACTCCAGAAATTCGTCCTCCTTTCACACGTGCGAAGTAGAGAAGGTTGCCTCCAAGTTGTATGAACCAATCAAGAGAGGAGAGAGAGATATGTGATGAGATTAGTGATGTCCAAATGAGGAGAGGGGTCACTCCTATTTATACACTTTGTTGAGGGTGAGGAGACACATCTATTGGGCTTTTGAGCCTACATTTGACTGAGGCTAACCTTGACAATTTGTGCATAAGAGAGAGAAATACAAAATTCCATTTCTGCTTGTCAGAATGAGATGATCTTTATATCAAAATTGGACCTCTCAAAAAGAGGAATCCAATGTAATAATCATCTCCATCATATGATCTATCCTAAGGTGGAATTTGGCCCTAGTTGCCAATTTTAACAATAATGTATCAATATAATCTATCTCATTATTATATGTTTTCCTACTTAGCCTCTTGTGTGTATAAAATCTAACAGCAATAACTATGTTTTCATGAAAGGTATCAACCAATGTTGCGATAATCGCAATCGAGATTAAATCTGCGAGGGTCTAAAATCAGAAAAAATCGTAAAAAAACAGGATAAAATTGGTAAAGATGGGTAAAAAATCGGCAAAATTAAAAAAATACAAAAAAAATCATTTTTATTCAATTTTTTTAGTATCTAAAGCATCCACAACATAAAATAGATGCATTGACACAAAAATATGAAAATAGAACTAACATAAGATGTGTAATATGTCTAGTGCTACACCACACATAACAGTGAATCGTGTACTGAATCCTGAAGCCTGAATCCTGACTCAACCTCAAAATATGATAATGTATCTTATATCATGAGTCATATACAATGAAATGAACCAACTAACTAATGATTTCACCTACCCCTTTTAGGAGAAAATGTAACATCTTTCCCTCTAGATGAAGAAGGCCCTAGAGTTGACATTAGACTCTAATGTCCTCTAAAATTTGAAGAACTAGGAGCCATACAAGTTAGACCATGTCCTCTACTAATGACCATGGTAGGGTGTGTCACCTCCTCCTCCTGTTGCCCCTCCTCCTCCTCCTCCTCCTCTGCAACTGCTACCCCCTCCACTACCTCCTCCTCTAACCAATCATGGGCCAATTCCATGATAGGCCTCTCAGCCTCAACCCTCCATGCATAAGTGTTGTCAATCCCATCCAATGAGATGGCATCCACATCAGGTGTCCTCTCAAGTTGCCTCAACCACAATCAGAGATTGTAGTAGACGTAGACCATGTCGTTAAGGCGTTGGGACTCCAACCTGTACGAGGGTCATAAATTATAAATTAATAATTATAAAAATAATAAATTATATTTTTTTATTATTTAATGAATTCAAAAAATTAATTGGATAATTTTTAACCTGTTGCGCTTCTTGGTGTGTATTTTTTCAAATACACTCCAGTTGTGCTTGCATTCGAAGGAGCTATATGTTTGGCTGAGCACTCGAATGGAAAACTTTTGGAGATTGGGTTCTCTGCCACCATAGCTTCTCCACGACACATCTACAATAAATAAGAGAAACATAAGAAAAAAATTGAAATTTGAAAGTTGACGCAAAGTGTGAAAAGAAAATGAAATTTGAAAATTGAAAAAAACAGAAGTATACCTAGCACTTTGGTTTTCCTATCATGGATAATCATGTCAAAGCTAAATGTGCCACCTACCATCCTGTATATCTCCATTTTTTAGAAATTTTTGCACGTTCTATTAGAGATGACACCATTTTCTAAACAAGTGAAGAATCCATCCATAACCTCTACATCAAATATGAAACCATAGGAGTAAGAAAATGTGGGGTTCAAATAGATCCCTGCAACATGAATGGGATAATGGAGTGTATTGTTCCATCGCTCATTAATCACTGCCCATATCACTTGTTGGTTCTCAAACCCCTCATCCCCCTTATCATCATAATAGTTGTGAATGGATTCTTTGGCCCTATCCATGGCCTCATACAAGTAGCCCATTGGGGGTTTATCTCCATCAACTAATCGAAGAACCTTTACCAAAGGTTCAGTAATGCTACACACCTCCTACACTCCCACCTAGAAGCTTTCCTAGTATGGCCCCTCCCTCTGGTTTGCGGCTAAATGACAAAGTACGCCAATCCTCTGAAAGAAACATTCTCTTCACATCCCACGTAGAATTCAAAAAAAATTGAAGAGATATGAAGCTAGTGGCAAACCGTGTAATATCAAGGCACACCAACTCGTTGTTGTTGGTGAATGTTCTCATCAAATGAAGTACAGATGCATGATTATATATAAATTTTGTAATTTTTTTTATGATTCAACAATATCCTTGATATAAGGAATTTTTCCTATGTCCTCCAACATCAAGTCAATGCAGTGTGTAGCACAAGGTGTCCAAAATAAGTTAGGATGCCTCTCTATAAGCATCCTACCAAAAGCAACATAATTTGCAGCATTATCCGTTATGACCTGAACAATATGTTGTGGACCCACCTCCTAAACGAACATGTACAACAAATCACATAATAACCGTGCATCTTTAATATGTGCAGATGCATCAATAAATTTCATAAACATTGTCCCCTTGGGACAATTAACCAAGAAGTTAATAGGGGTTCTACCCTTTTGATCAGTCCAACCATCTGACGTCACAGTGCATCACGTTTATGCCCATGATGCCCTAAACTCCTCCAATCTTACAGTTCATTCAACCTTTTCATTCTTAAGAATATGCCCTCTAAAATCATCATAGTAAGGGGCTTTGTACCTCGGGCCAACAATAGCAATAGCATCAATCACACACTAGAAAAATGGATTATTCATGGCAATGTTGAAGGGGAGATCACTCTAAGAAGACACCTGCCCAACAACTTGTCAACTTCTTCCTTCTCTTTTTTTTAAGAGTTGACCTGATAGATGGATGTGCACCAAGTGTGGTTCTAGGAATAAAAAATTATGAGGCAGTTGTGGGGTTGACTGTAGAAATTGATGTTGAAGCAGAAGAAGAACCACTCTAACAGACACCTCCCATCACTCCACCCCTTGCTATTTGATTCTTCAAATTTGCCTTGGACAGTTTCGCTGTCTCTATATCTTCCAATGATTTGAGGGCTCTACAAATGATTTTTGGATTTGTTTTTGTGCGAAGTCCTACTTCATGTCCAAGAATTTGTGCAAGGTGGAATTCCAATCGGTATACTCCCCCTTGTCATATGTTGCCCGCATAACTTGCAAGTCAAATTTGATCTGTCAAACCCCCCATCAGGTTCACCAAATTCCCACATAGGGTCCAATTTTCTTGGCATGTTTGTAACTTTGTTGAACTCTTGAGTCTTAATGTAAGATTGAAGTTTGAACCTAGGGCACAAGAAGAATTTAAAGTTAAACAAATGAAATTAACAATCAACATTTTGAATTTTTGACCAAAAAAACCTCCACTCAATGCAACAATAATGGCCAAAAAAACACACTCAAACCCAAGCAAAAATCATGGAAAAAACTAGGGCACAAGAAGAATTTAAACAAATAAAATTAACAATCAACATTTTGAATTTTTGACCAAAAAACCTCCAATAAATGCAACAAAAATTGGGTAAAAAAAATAAATAAATAAAAAATAACAATCAACATTTTGAATTTTTGACAAAAAAAAACTCTCTGATAAATGCAACAAAAATTGGAAAAAAAACACAAATTCCAGCAAAAATCATGGAAAATATATGGGTGGCTGAAACCCAAGGAAAATCAAAGAGAAAACAAAAAAATAGGGCCAAATTTGATGCCCATACCTGAAATCCACACCCTGCTGAAGAAACTTGGTCCAACTTCAAAAAAAAATTGCTTGGGATCTTAAACTCCTTCGGTTTTCTCATCTCTCGCCCTCGTAGATTAGTACTCCTCGTCCTTAGCTCTCACCCTTTCCCTCTAATTGCAAAATGAAACCAAAAAAACTAAACTTCACCTTTAAAAACTTCTTGTTTCCACAGTCGGCGACTTTTAGTGATCGGATCACGATTTTTTCGTAATAATCGTGATTAAATCACGATTTTGTCAAATTGAAAAAATGGTCGATTTAATTGAGCGATTGAATTGGCCCAACGAAAAAATCATAATTTAATCATGATTTTCGCAACTCTGATATCAACTAGAGGAACATGCGACAAAATTATGGGAGAAGAAACTCTATGAACTCCAATCTAAGGTTACGTTTCACACCTATTAGATACAACCTTGTGACAAAAGACTGTAAGGTGTACAATTTACAATTGTCATAAGAATTTTCCCAAAATAAAATAGACATGTTTCTAACAAGAGGATGCATGTAAAGTAACAACTTTTGACAAACAACATGAAGAGCATGCATGAAAGTATAAATGACTAATCCAACTCTGTGGTGATTTTTTTTCTAGTCATCATAAAAAAATTTCCCATTTGATGCAGGTGGTTGATTTCATTTTTGTAGGGGAGTGGTGGGGTTGGAATTAATCTTCATATCAATCCCCTCAGAGTTGGTCAATTTCTGCCGGCGCCTGAACCTAAGTCATTCATGTAGTGATGCCCAATTTCAATGCTCAATCACTAGACTACAGCCCAACAGACAAATAAAACTCTTTATATGTATTTTGTCTTTCCTACTGCAATGTTTTCTCTGTATTGTCAAAATACTAGTTCAGGATTACTCTTCTAAGGAAAGCATTAGCTTTAGAATTTCAACAAAATTCATAGCATGTGAAAAATTAAAGATTTATACACTAAATGAAAATGCTTAAAATATAATTACTATTGCGCAGAACTAAGCAATTATAAGATTCAAAACTATGCAACTCTCTAAGATGTCAATACAATGAAGAAGAATAAAATAAACTAGAAGAAATGGCATTCAAATTAGGGAATGGAAAAAATAAAATGAAATAAAAGCAAGTTACTCACCATTGAAAATCCATTTTGAGTTAGCTTATCCAATGTTTGTCGTAAGTTCTGCACATTGAAAAATATAGCTCATATTCCAATTTCACATCATAGGGACAAATTTCATCTTGATTTTCAATTAGATTCTTTGAATTTGTTTATTTAGCCTAATGTGTCTTCCATTACCCAACTGGAAAACAGATAAATAGCATCAACAATCAAGCGGAATGAAAAAAATAAATAAAATGCTATTCAACCCAAGGGACAAGCATGGAGAAGCTTCAAAACTAAAAGTCCCCAAATACCCAAGTGCTTTGAAGTACATTTCTTGCTGTTCTTAGCATCACTACAGTATATTGACCGTTCTAACTACTTGAAGTTAAAGAACAATAAAGGCATTATAGGGAATGCATAAGAGATAGTTGTACAAACTGCATACTCTGGAAGGTTTCTTCAATTCTGGAGAAAATAAATTCTGCTAACATGGATGGCTTTTTCCTTTTTATCTTGGCTGCTGCACACTATTAAAATGTGGCAAGTGCAATCAGAGCAGATTTACTGTCTGTTTAATAGGTCCAACAGCAAATTTAACTTTTAATGCAATTTTCATTTCATATTGATGCAAAAGGTGTGCTCTGCACATGTTATGATGCACATAAGTAGAAGAATGGTAGGGAAATAATAGGAAACTTCAAACAATCACAAGACCTAGTTCTATAAGCTAATAAAAGTCAAAATTTTAATTCAAGCCCCATAAAAGGTTTTGTTTTGTAATTGACATGGCTTAGTAGAAGGCCTATGAGCAGACAGATCCAGTCTCACAGCAGGAACCTTTAGAGAACAGGAGCTATATGTCTAGAAGGCATAATCTCAATACGATGATCAGAATTTTATTTAGATTGCAAGAAATGCTATACAATTTAGGTCAGAGACTTTGGCTACTGCCTCAACAAGCCTTACGAGGTTACTGTCCATGAGTACCTTACACTCATAGCATCTACTCCAGATGATATCCTCCATTAAGTCTTGACGGCACTCAGCATATATAAGAAATTATTGATAACAGAATCGTTTAACAGACTACCCCACTCATCCATTCAACTCCTTTTCTTTCTAAGCCTCTTCTAAAATGACAAATGGATATTATTACCTCCCAGTTCTCACTTGGTGCAAAAGTCCTAATCACAAGTGTGAGACCCCAAAGGCGACTTACACAAGCAATTCACCATCACCAGAGTAACCTTGCCTTTCTCACTTTAGACAATGGTTAGACCTGGTTAACAAGTGCGTCCCTATGGTTTACTCAGTTCAGTCTGTTAGTATGGAGTATGAGGAAACAAAGGGGGTTACCAACAAAACAAACAGGAAAAAGGAAAATGGATTTCTTTTTTGTTTTTGGTGTGGTGGATGAAAGGCTGTCACCAGTGCCTTGCTTGGGCTATGGGGTAATGAATGTAACTTCAAAAGGTGTTCTATCAAGGATAAAGGGTCGCAAGTAACCAAGGTAACATTTCCCCTCTTAGTTAAACAGTACACCAAAGCCTCACTTGAGCTTTAGGACTTTAACTTGAGAAGTGCAGGCTTTTATGAACAAGGTCAAAATATATATATACAGGAAGACCAAAATGAATGAATAGTGAGGCAATTGTAAGAAAGAGATGCCTTCTTTGCATTTTTTATGTGGTAGTTGACAAAGGAGGTAGCAGCAATAGCCACTCCAGGAGTCCAGGAGTAGTACGATGCTTGAGGGAAACCTCTTTGTCTGTCAAGATGATGTTGAATCTATTACAACAAAACCTATCACTCCCACATGATGTAAAGTCACGAGCATCAAGAGGCTAGAATCTCTACTTCATGAGTGCTACAACACTGGAGGCAAACCTCTTTGCATGTCAAGATGATATTGAATCTATTACAACAAAACACTCCCACGTGATGTAAAGTCACGAGCATTAAGGGGCTAGTCTTTTGCAACTCAATAAGGCTACCCATTATCACCACAGTAGATCTTCCTCTCTCTTTTGGTTGGCTCTTCTTCAACTCAAGGGAGGATTCCACAAGGATAGGATTGCTAAGACTATATATTGGAGGCACAACATGATTTATTGAAGAGTAAATCTAAACAAAATGTGTTGTTGTAACATATATGGACTAATGAATGGTGTGAGAACGAAAGGAAAACCCCAAGACTAAGTGCCTTATCACACCTTGGGAAAATAGAGTCAAGGAAACATAGATCAAAGAGGCCAAGTGCGTGAAAATATAAGGCAATAGAGGTTACTATGCATGCCACAAATCAACCTTAGCTTGTTGATTTTAATAGCAAAAAATCACCTTCAAAGGCTAAAGATGCCATACTTAAATTGTCACGAAAGCAAGGTTATGTCAATCTGACAAAAATTGTGTTTGTCAGATGAACAACTAACACTATAACAATAGAAATCACAAGGTAACATCCTCACATTACTTAGCCATGAAAGTTAGCTTAACTGGTAGAGATCCCATTGCTAAAGCATCTTGCGATTGGGAGATCACAAGGTCAATTCTCCTTGACGCCCTCAGGGTTAGGCTCTAATTAGTTTGGCCAGTGGGATGTGATCTCTTTGAGTGGACATACCCAGATTTTCCTTGGAAAAAATAAAAGGAAAGAAAAAAAATCTCACATTACTCTATCCAAATGATGCATAATTTACTCACTACAAGGAATTCATAGCATGCTACAACAATCTCCTACTACAATATGAAAAATAAGTGCACAAAGAAAGCTTCACATGAAACTATACCTCCAATCCTCCATAAGGTTCCAAGCATGTGATGTACAAACGAAGTCCAAGGGGAGAGCTCTTCAATCCCAAAGTCACAGCGACCATTACAGTAAAGAGAAAGCTCCTCTTTATAAACTAAGTCTCTTCTCTCATACAATAAAAAAAATTATTTTTTTGCTAACTCCATGACAAATTGAATAAATAATATAAAATTGTAGTAATTAGATTCTTCATCAAACCAATCCACAGATGTAGAACAATCAATGACAAAGTATTCTATTAACACACTCCTTGTGAGAAGATCATCAGTTTGAAACCCCATGGGTAAAAAATCCAGCCATGTTAAGGGTGGGTGTGGCCCAGCAAAACTTGTGACCCTCGGGTGATTTTGATGACTTAGATGCCATTTAGCTCATGGTTTCTTAGCCAAAGGCTAGTCTTGCAAGTCACAAATAAACTAGCAAACAAAAACAAAAACAAAAAGATTCTTCATCAATCCATCGTTGACCATGTCAAAATATGTGGACATAACTCTCCCAAGGAGAACTTGCCCTCATCCAAAAACAGTAAGGAGATTACAGAAAAGGTCTCTAAAAGAGGTTGTACGACTCAAAATAGGTATGATGATTAAATAACTCTCCCAAGGAGAACTTGCCCTCATCCAAAAATTAGGAAGGAGATTACAGAAAAGGGCTCCAAAAGAGGTTGTACAACTCAAAATAGGTATGATGATTAAGTCAACATGCAAGAGATCCACAAGAATTCACTCTCCAAGAATGGATGCATGAAAATACAAATAACTAACATTCAACCTAGGAGGATGTGCTCAAGGGTTTGTTAAATTTTGAACCCGGCACCTAGCAATCAATTCCTACTAGGCAATCACAGATCTACTAAATAAAAGCACAATTAGGTTTTTAACAAAATATTCAGTAGAAGAACAATTACACATCCAATCTCAATCGCATATGACACACACAAATTCTACCCAATCAAATCAATTCTTCATTAAATCTTAATTAGATCCTAATTGGCCTCCTGTCCCGGGATAATGGCCCAACTAAGGAAAATATATATACAACATACCCTAGATTAAGTCTAGTTGATCAAACCCTAGATCTATCTTTAATCTACTTGGTCGATCTAGATCTCCTATACTACACTCCTGCACCTTCCTCAAACATGACACACTTGAGTATCTCACTCATCACTTAAGAAAAACTCTTTCTCAATGTCTAGTGCCATTGTATGGTATCCCTTTCTCCTCTCTTAGTCTTGCTTTTGTAGCTTCTCCTTGAGATAAATCCCTAACCCTAATCTCCAAAGTGATGGATGGCCAATATTAAATCTTGCCTCACTTAAGATCAACGTTTGATATTAAAACATGATCATTAAAGTAAATATTTTGCTTTTCCTAAGTTTCTTTAGCTCAATAGCCTACATAATTAATTATGTGTTTTTCCAAAGTTAGACTTAGGTTAAACTACAAAAGCAACTTATTGCATACTTGAGAAAGTATCATAAAGAGACTTTGTGTAACTTATTGCATGCCCAAGTACTTAGGCTATGCAAAAGTACATGCCCAAGCTACAAACATCAACACTCCCTCTTAGCAAGGGAGGTACTTATGCTAACTGGAACTGCATCCGCTACGATGGTTGCTCCTTTTGAACCAGAAGCCTTCCTTGCCACCTAGTTCGAAATCATCCTCAAAGACCTACTCCCATTGGACTTGTTCCTAAAAGCCTCCTACTCATGAACATCTTGTAAAGTCATCTCATACCATGAGGCCTTCTTGACAAACTTGGAAGGCCCTATTGACTGTCCTTCCCACCTAAACATGAAGGTTGAGTCCCTTTATCCTACTTAATCTTTGGAGCTTCCCGCTCCTTGTTCTCTATCATTGTCCTACTACTTGTCATGGCTCGTGTAGTCTGGCCCTTTAACCTATAGAAGTTGCCCTCTCTAACTCCAATGACATGGCCATTGTTAAAACTACATCTCATGGGTCTAATCAGTCCCTATCCATCTTGGAATGCTATAGCAAACCCCTTATTCTCTATCATAGAGATTGAAAGCAAAGGCACCAATAGCACATCCTTCACTTTCAACAGACCTCCTAACTCAAGCTGGAATAATACTGTCCCAACTCCCTTCACTAAATGTTTGGTATCAGCACCAAACTCCATATGCATCTCCAAGTCCCAATTTGTCAAGTTGTCAAACAACTCTAGTGCTCCTATCATATGATGTGTGGAAAAACTATGCAATAACCATGCACCAACTGATATGGTAATCGAGAAATAGGAAATGAGTGTGAATTCTATCTCAAACTTCTTGGCAAACTATTCCCCCTGAGCTTCTATTGACGCAACTACAGTTGACTGCGTACCCTTCACCCTTCTTCCTCTCTAAACATTGTAATACATAGTGTTTTGTCTTATGACATGCAAAACACTTGACCTTAGTCAAGTCCTTATTCTTCGGCTATGAGGTTGATTCCTCACTCTTGCTCAAACCCTTTCCTTTGTTCTTCATTATCTTACCAACAAGAGCCAAGTCTTTGTCACCTCCCTACTTACTATTCTTGTCCTTTGATTGCTTCTTCATCTCCTTTTAGATCCAATCATCCCATAGCCTATTAAATGTGGGTTGATTCTCTCAAGCATACATTCCTTTGACAAGCATATCCCATGTCTCTAGGAATCTATTCAACACCACATTCACTAACACTACGTCATCCACTTTTTCCCCCATTGTTGTAAGGAGATCACAAATCTAGGTGATCTTTATCAACTAACTCATCACCAAGTCAAATCTAGGCATCTGAGTAGACTGGAGATTGTCTTTCAACACCATTTTCCCATTAATGGTCTTGCTCTATTATAGATCCGCCAAATCATCAAATATCTCCTTGGCTAATTCTTCTCAGACAAGTGAGAGATCAAATAGTCCTTGATTGAATCCAAGAGAACCATTTGTGCCTTTATCTCCCTCTTAGCTAAAGTGGCCTTCTCCTTGGCATCTGTCAACTCTGAGATCACCTTCTCAACAATCTCCTAGAGATCGTTTCCTTAAGAACCTAGGTGACCCTAGCCTTCCAAGGCAAGAAATTTGAGGCTCCATCCACCCTGTCTTCAAACTAAAGACCAAATACAATCATCTTTTCGAAGGTATGTGCTAAGTCATTCTAGCACTCTTAACTAAAAAAATATGCCTGGTCCTTTCGGCACCCACAAAATTTATTTTATCGCCAAAGCCCCTGATTGGCACTTGTTGGAATTTCTAAGTTTAACCCGTTAGAAATTCTTCCTATGCTATCTGACTTATTTCTTCCTACTTGTTCAATTACTTACCAAGTTATTTACCATGTAGATACTGAAAATAAATACAAGGACAGTATCAACACATATAGATCATCAATTGAAAGTAAACAAGCACACAAGTGACACCATTGTTTTTGGACTAATGTCCCCAGAAAAACCCAATGCGGGAAAACCGGTGCAGCTATTCAGAGGGTTTTATTATTATGCAGTTTTAGAATACAACCTGGGTGCCAGAAATGGCTCACCCAACAGAGAATGCCCTCGGCAGTAGTACCTCTCAGTTGGAGACAAATATTCTGGCTAAAACACCAGATGAACGATCCCACAGCAACAATACAGCTTCTGCTACTCTGCGTCACTCTAATAGGGACTGCGTCACCCTATCCGGCTCTCCAGCTCTCAGTCTTATTGACCCTACCGCCTACGCCTACCTACAAGTCAGTGAGAAAAGCCTTCAACCCCACAAGGTGTGGTTGGTGGCAAGGAACTCAGAGAAGGGGCTGTCACACTAATCTCGACTCTCTCCGTTTGAACTATCTCCTAGGTTAGCTAAGGGGGGTGGTCTCTAATGAAAAGTTAAGTTAAAAGATGTGAGTTTCTAGGAGAGTTTTATAGTGAAAATGGATTACTTTTAAGGATTTATGGGCAAATATGAATTGAACAACTTGAAATAACAATGCCATTATAATATGATTAAAAACCATAAAACCAATGCCTTATAAGGAATTCGCTCAACAATTTAAAGATATATTTGCTCAAAGTAAAATGCAATGCTCTCAAAAGAGAAAACAAAGTAACCCTGAAATGTAAATAAGAATTGTTAGCACAAGATATGTAAGATACAAAATGCTTTTGAGATAATCAACTTTATAAATCAAAACATGTGAAACATATCTTGCCAAAACCCAGAAATTAGTAATTAACTTGGAAATGTAAAAGAATGAAGTGCTAAGCCAAGACATCAATATGCAATTAGACTTGAAACATGAAAAGAAAACACTTGTTTGAAATGATTACAATACTTGCTTTTGGAATAGACTTTGCATATGAAAACTCAAACCATCAAAAGACAAGTAAAGTAAATGTAATGTAAAGTGCTCTTGGTTAATTTTATTAATTAGCTCTACAACAAGATTACAATTTTACTCTTCAATCCTCACACCTCACCCTAGCCCAATGATATGGATCTCACAGTGAGGAGTCAATAGAGGAGTAGAGGATCCCTAAGATGTCTATTTCAACCAACTTATGTTGGAGGTAAGATTTTAATGAGGCTTGGGGCCTTCCTACATTAAAATGCCTAGATGAAATGCAAATTGTGTTAATTCCCCAAATTAAAATAATGATACATGCAAATGCTTCAAAGAGATTGATTTGCAATGCTTGAAAATGAAATAGTGTTCAACATAAGTTGCAATTAAAAACTTCAATTGGAAGAATGAAATTAGCTTACAAGTGTTGCATGTGTTTCATCAATGAATTAAAATGACACAAGTAATTTGCTTGAAGGTCAAATTTGTTTCAAGTAGACAATGACAATAAATTGCTCCAATATTAAAGATAACAATGTACCATAAAATTGAAGCATGTATGCAAATGCTTATGAAACAACTTACCAAGGTAAATGGAAACGAATCAAAGTTTGTTAAGAATTGTAGCTTCAAGCAACAATTAGATAGATAATGCAAAGCTCAAATGAAATTGTAACAAACTTTAACTTAATGAAATGTGATAGTGAGGTTGTGTTAATTCCCAATTAAAGCATGCATGTAAGTGAATGATGTATGAAAGCTTAAACCATGCAAATGTCAATCCACCCAAGAAAAGTCTCCCTCTAAATGGGGAGATAGGATACCATGGGAGAAATCCCAAGCTCCCACAAGAAAATTAGATCTTTTATTAATACTACAAAGAGAAGAGGGTCCTTCAAGTCCTCAACTAAATTTCAAGGAGAGTCCTCAAAAATGTTGTTTGAAACTTGGACACTAGACCTCCTTTCTTGAGAAAGTAGTGACAAGATCTCACAAAAATTATGCAAGGGAAACAAGGTGTGAGTTCCCTCCAAATGCCCACAACTTAAAGAGGAAAATGGGCAGCCCTCTAGTGAACTTGACTTGGCCAAAATAAGCCTCAAAATGACTCACGACATCCTTGGAAATTGAACCCCCGGCACTTGCCAAAGGTCCTGCAAACACTTGTTAGATGTTGCGGGAAGTTGCCCTTCAAAATCTGCCACAGAAGAGTTAACAAACAATCCAAACAATGACTGCAAAATAAGTTAAGTATTAATGGAAAAATCAGCAAGATAAAATGTATATGTACAATTATAATTTACAAAAGGCTAAGCTAAAGAGTGAGAGTAAACTCTCGTCTTTGCTTAGCCATCTTCAAGCTCTTAGATAGCAAGTGAAAGAAGTGAAGTACAATGTTTTTTAGAAGAGATTTAAATTTAGAAGTTCTCGGCTTGTGTACAAGCTATGTGCCGAAATCCCTACAAAACCACTTTGTAAAATAAGACTATGAAGGTTCAAAGAACAAATGAGAGCTCCTTTAAGAATGTATCAAGAGTGGGTTGGTCTCTCCAAAGACTTCCCCTCACGCTTGATTCTGTAATCCCAACAAGATGTTCCCTCTACAAAACTTCAATCAAGAATTAGTTCCATATAGATTTAGCAATAAACAATGATAAGAAACTCTAGAGATTTATTTAAAACCAACTAGAGCATTCTATACCTAGAGCATACTTCTAAATCAAATGTCAATGCAAGATAGCTCTACATTAACAAATCTACAAGAGCATATGGAAGCAAATTAGATCAAAGCATGAGTAAAATGAATTATACCAATGCTCAACAATTCATTGCACTCGAAAAGGAGGAACACCTCATGAATGAAACCCCAAAGTCTTTATTGATATTTCTAAAAGTGTACAAGGCAGCAGCGCTTCCGCAAGCACAATAGCTAGTAACAATATTATACAATGTGAGAGCCCATGGCTCTATTATATAGAGAGTTGGGAGCAAATCCCAATGAAGAATGACAATGACAAATGGCATTGGAGCCAATCCCAATGTAGAAGTGATTAAACAAGTGGCATTGGGTGACAATCCCAAAGAAAAATTCGAATTTGTTGAATGGAGCTCCAATGCCAAATGTAAAAATCAAATTCTTGCAAGTGAACATCATTTTCTTCTTCCCTTATGTGCCAAATTCGAATTTTATGGTGGAATGACAAGTGTATATGGGTGGTAACCCATGTGGGGACAATTTCCCACAAAAATCTCCACCAAATATTCTCCCAAATCCTCCCAAATGTGCATTAACTTCACAAATTCGAATTTCCAAGTAGCTTTTTCATTTAACGCCAGAGATTCGATTTTATTTGAGCACATGTCTTTTCCTTGATTTTAAGAGTCCACATCAGCTTAGGACTTCACTTTAACTCCCCCATATTTTCCGCCTCATTTTCACAACATTTAGCATGTGTGGATATTTATTTTCTCCATTTATTTAATTTCTGACTTAATTAATTGCCAAATTTCCCACTAAACTTAGAAAAAGTGGGTTTCGAGAGTCCAAAACACATTATTAACCCCTCAAAATGTGTTATAGTAGAAAGTTGAGGGTGAGAGGTGTAATTTTGATTACTCACACCCATACAACCTCTCTAGACTACACTTATTACAATTTAAATACAATTTTATTTGCAATTTTTGACCTGTAGGAAATCTAAAAAATTAAAAAATGACTACCTAAACCTAACCAAATTCCACAAAAAATTTTGTGTGATCTAGTACGGTAATATACATCGAATCTAGACACTAAGAAGTGTCAGAGGCTCAACTTTCACAACGCCAACCCGGCTTTGGGGTAAAACGTGAGTGAAAAAACATAAAAATTTATCCGCCTCTGAAAAAGGGGATAATTAACAAGATAAAAAAAACACTCCAAGGTGTCCTCGTTTGCTGATCGAGTCCCAATATCCTAGGCCTGTTACAGACTCAAAAGTATCACTTATTACAATACCCCGTAGGTCTCGCCTCACTTGAGATCAACTATTGAGATTAAAACACGATCACTAAAGTAAATACATTACTTTTCCCAAGTTTTGTTGGCTCAAAGCGAACATAATTAATTATGCATTTTTTCTAACTTAAGAATTGGGCTAAATTAGAAAAGCAACTTACTCAATACTTGAGAAAGTATCCTAAAGAGACTTTGGGCAACTTCTTGCATGCCCAAACACTTAGACATGTGCAAAAGTACGTGCCCAAGCTACAAACATCAACAAGGTCCACCTAGAAGTGCTCACGAAGTGTGCCCTCCAAGGTGCATGAGAGATACACCAATAAAACAATCCTCCTAAGAGAATGCTCTATAACCAACCTCCGAAAATAACTAGTGGTCCAAAAAATGCATGTAATAAATCCACATGTATGAATCCCAAAATAACCAACTTCATGGATGAATGTGTAAGGTGCCAAGTAGATGGAACACTTCAATATAAATGAAGCAATAAAACCCCAAAATACCAATTGGACCATCTCCTCCAAGACAAACTAAAGGAGATAAGGCGAACATAGGGTTTTGATCATGCCAAAACTCCATGAATATATATATATATACCTCCAAGAATAACAAGAAGTGTCTCCACAAATGCACCCTCCAAGGATACAATCCAAAGACAGTAGGAATATATATATATATATATATATACCTCCAAGAATAGCAAGAAGTGTCTCCACAAATGCACCCTCCAAGGAAACTCTCCAAAGACAGTAGGAAGACCAACCAAGAGCATGTAAAAGCCACTTGTGTGGCCCTCCAAGTATGTCACATTGCTCTCAATAAAGGCCCTTGATAACCACCTCAAATAAAATTATATATGTGCTAAATCAAAGAGGTGGGGGCGCTCACTAGTGAAGGTCAAATGATGAGAAGCGTAGCTTAAATATACATACAATAAAGATGAGGGGCGCCTAGGAGAGGTGCACCCTATAAAATTGTGCCATGTAACTATCTCGATTCTCAACCACCCAACCAATGGTAAAATATCCACATCTGAAATGCATCCTACACAAGAGTGCCAAGGTGGTTAGGCCTCATCAACATCATGCCAAAACCATGTGTTATTTCCTAATACCATCAAAAAATCCCACCAAACCATGTGCACACGAGAAAGTGTTCCCTAGAGAAGTGTGCCAACCTCTCCATTAATAAGCTAATCATGTAATCCTAGGAAATTGTTCCCGAGAGAGAAGCACTCCATAATAAAGCCTGAATAACCTCCAAATAACCCTCTAAATGTGAATAGCTACCGAATGAAATAGGGTGCTCAAGCTATTAACCTCCAAGATAGTCACATTGATTAATTTAACCACTTGATAGTTAAATCAACCTCAACATGCGTGCACAAAGGTCAATGCTCCAGTAGAAAAATCATCCAATCTCCCAATAGTCACCAACTAATTAGATCAACATGCACATATGGAAGGAGTGATGTGCTCCAACAATGTTGTACAATGGAAAAATGATGTATCTCCTAGCAAAGACTGCCATGATAACAACACAACAACAAGATAGAAGGTCCACCTAGGTTTGAACCTAGGACACACCACCACCAAAGGCTTCTAACATGATAAAACCTCATCAAACCATGAGAGAAGGCTTCATCATCCAGCATGTATGTAGTAACACCCCCCCCCCATCTAACTCAAACTTGGGGAAAAGTACATCCATAAGGGTACTAAAATCAAACATATACCACCTAGGTGATGTCTTGCAAATGTTACAATGTCAAGTCATATCACCTAGGGAAATCCCATCAAGGGAAAGTGCACTACCACAACACATCCATCTAACCACATCAACATCATAAACGTCATAAGAGAATTAGACAATAGAAAATGCTAACCCATCCAAACATCAAGTATGTCCCCATTACGCATCAACACAAGAGAACCATGTGGAACACACCACCTAGTGTAATATCCCCATTTTTGGTTTCCCCTATGATGCGGTTAGGATGGAATTATGGGGTTTGTGTCAGCTAGGTCACAGGTGCAAGATTACGTCATCAATGGGCCTGAAGGGTTTTGGAGGAGTTTTATGGGGTCCAACGAGGTTCACTTGTCATATTTCACCATCAAGGTCAGTTTTGCACAGTTCGTTCTTGGTTCCATTGCATTTCGACAATTCCCATCCCATAAAATGGGGTTATTATCGAGCATATTTTAATTATATATGCTCAAGGTGCTATTTGAAGCAAATTATTTGGAGAAAATCTTAGTGTAATAGCTCATTGGAAACGGGATGAAGAGATCTACAAGATGGGATGGTGAAAAGTTACTTTCAGTGGCCAGGGAAAGCATGGAGGCAGATTAATCATTCTCTGAGATTAAAAGTGACTTTAATTAGTCACTTTATTAAATATAAAAAGGTAAAAGTGACTTAAAATAAAATAAAAGGGTCACTTAAATAAAATAGAAGGGAGAAGCTTCTAGAAATGAAATAAAATAATAAAAGTAATGTGCTTCTAAAAGGTTGAAGAGAGATCCATCAGATCTATAAAAAGGAGGGGAAGCTAGCCTTTTGGATCATCTGGAGTTAATCATTTGTCTTTGTGAAGATTAGGGAGATTGTCCTCAGAAATTCATTGTGTCCGGGACAAAAACTCTTGGGTACTTTGGAGATATTGATTGGGGAGATTCGACGGAAAACCATCTCTATCAATCCCTTGGTGAATTCTTTCAGAATTCACAGGAGTACCCATTGGTTTTAGTTACATTTTGGGTGGCCAGGATCAGTATTGCTTCAGTAATTCTAAGGCCATCATCTCAACTATTATATTGGCATGCAACCTTGCTTTAGTAAACTAAATAAAGTTGAGTTTTGTTATTTCTCGTGTTATTACAATATATTTATAAAATTGATAGAGCAACACTTTATTCTAATTTCTGGGTTTAAATCTAAATTTCATTTGTGCCAATATTTCTTCTACGAAATGTGCTATTTCCTTTTGAGAAATTTCACGACGAATTTTCTTGAAGAATTTTCCTAAAAAATCTAATGAAAAATATAAAGGAATATTGCAGTGGTATTAGAGTTGGTTTTCCTACCAGCCTAAGGGTTTTCTTTTCTATTTGCCTAAGCCCAGTTGTGCTTAAATTACATGTGATTTTGTAGCAGTTCATAAAGGGCTAAATTGATATTTATTATCGGAAGATCGAGCTGCTACTGCCAGGCTGAGTTTATTTTCCATCATCCTCTTGGGACCAAATTTACCTTTGTGGGGGTTGAGTTAGTATTCCCAGAGAGGCCAGGTTTATCTTCTTGAAGGAGGCCGAATTCGTATTCCCGAAGGGGCCGAATAGTATAGTTCGAGGAGCTGAGTTGCCATTCCATAAGGAAACCAAGTTTATTGCTTCAGGGTGTCGAATTACTTGATATTTTTGGAGGCTGAGAGGTTAAGTCGTTTATTCCTTGGAGGTTGAGTTTCTTGATTGCTTGGAGGGTTGAATTCATTTTCTTAAGGAGGTCATTGGGCTTGTCCTCAATGTTGAAGTAGGATGTAGAAGCCATTCAGACTTGTACAATAATCTTGTCCAACAGATCTCTTAGTGATTGCTTTTCTCTCTTGCTTGGGCTTTGTCTTAACCTGGGCTTTGATACCATGTTAATTTTAGTTAACAATGGTATGTTTTATGCCTGCAACAATTACTTCAATGTCCTTTAGTTAACCCAAGGACAATTTTCAATATAATTTCCAATGGAAATCCCATTAATCATCACATTGATAGTAACTATAGATAGAACATGAACAATTAAAGGAGAAGACAAGCCAAGACGAGAGAACACTAGAATTTGGCGAATGCCAGGGAAAAACCCCAAGATGGAGAAAACCTTTTCATCAATTCTTATTATTATAAATATTAAATGTTCAGCACAGAGAGAGTACAATAAAGTCAAAATTGACTTGCCAAATCAGTGTCCAGAAATAGCCCAGTCAAATCTGCAATCTGCCCTTAGTCAATAGCTGTCGAACAGCAGCAGTGTGTGCCCGAACCAGTCAATGGTCAAGGGTCAAAACAGTCCCTTAGCAGCTCGGTCAAATGAGAGAATAACTCAGCCTCTCTTGCTAGTCAAAGTCAGCCCAAAACAGTCAACAATCTGCAGTGAAATTTGGTTAACCTTGTGGTCAACGCAAGTCAAAGTGCCCAAATCACCTCAGTTTTTGTGCCCAATAAATGCAGTCTGCTGAGACAAAGATTCTCCCAGAAAATCAACGTCAAAATCTGCCCAGAAAGTCAAAGCACGCTGGTCAAACCCTCATCAAACTGCAGAAAAACTTCAGATATTTTTTGGCCCTGAAATTTTTGTCCTCCTTTCTACCACACGTGAGAAAAATCAGCTGCCCAATAGTTGTACGAACCAATCAGATGAGGAGAGAGAAGAAGTGTGAGTTGATGAGGTGCCAAATGAAGTTTGAGGTCATCCTTATTTATACAAGTCATAGAGGGTCAAAAGACATGCCTGTTGGGCTTCATGAGCCTACATGATGATGTGGCTGACCTTGACAATTTACACGTGTGGGCTTTACCTCAAAAACATATTTCTCCTTGTCCAAATTTAGTGAGCTTTAGGTCGATTTTGGTCCTCTCGAAAAGAGGAATTCAATACAATATATATTTCCATCAAATGAGCTGTCCAAAGTGGAATTTGGCCCTAGTTGCCAATTTTAACACAAACTAGCAAATTCCTTCCTTTCAAATAAGAAATTTTTAGTCCTACAACCATCATGAAAATCAATTATTGTTATCACTGCAACAATTGGCAAACTAGTATACCCCACTATTGCCCTCCTAATAGAATCCTTCGACAACCACATTTGCCTAGTCAGCACATGATGCCAACACATCTGATTCCCAAAATTTCATATCAAATGAGCAATCACCAGGTCTTACACTTTACCTCAATTAGGCAACACATACAACCATCAAATAAACATGCTCTGCACTTCAAAACCAATTCAAACAACATCCTCTTGTCTATATATCAACCAAAGGTGTTCTACCTGTCGGTTACTTAAATGAGTTAAAAAGGAACATTGCCTGTATTGGATCTTTTCAACAGTCAACGTAATTAAATTGACCACAATTTCAAAGTAAATCTTTTTAAAGAACTTCCAAAATCATTTTCAAATTTTCAGTCATAATATGAGTTAAATTTCTGAATGGATAATCATCAATTTCTCATGACCTCATCAAAAAATCCACCTCCAAATCATTTTAAAATTGATCATATCAGCAAAGTGAAATTAACAACCAAACAGAGCTCATAAAGTCAACAAGAAGAAATGATAACCAACTAAAAAGCACTAAACCAGTATGTTAAATGGAAATATCCATCATGAGAAAAACAGTGCTTTTCACATTTAATTATAACAATTTGAGGAACATGCTCACAGGTCAATAGCCATAAATGTATCAACTATTATCCCACCTTCTATAGAATTTAAGGTGTGTCTCAAACACATACCATAACTGGACAGCCTGCCTTTGGAACAGTGTCACATCTGGTACCTCCCATGGGGTTTAGACCAGCATACTCAACAAGGATACATGCATCAAACCCCACCGCTTCATAGAACTCCCCAACCTGAAAACAAAATAAATTATAACTATTTGAAGCATTAGCTTCTACCAGTCCTGAAATTTACAAAAAATGGATGGCAATGGTTTCCTTATGACCAAAAGAAAGAAAAAATGGATAACTCCGTACAAAGGCATGACAACTACAAAGATTTTCAGAATGGAATTAACATCACATAATAGATAGATCATTAAGCTTTTTAAAAAAGACAACACTTTATGAATAACCTCATGAAAATAAGGACGGTCATGTTGAGAGATAAGACAATAGAATAATTCAAAAGTAAAATGAAACTCAAAAAGCAATGCATTTTCTCTCTTTCATTCCATTCTCATATCCAATCTCCATCCTATTGACTCAATTTATTGCATCCTTCCTGTTTGTGTCATCAAATTTGGGAAGTTTAATACTAATGCAAATTAAATTTTGTAACATTGTCTTCATTTCTCCCATATCTACATTGATTTCCTGCATAATCTGACCTCTTCATGCTTTTTAATCACAGTAAACATAAGTAAAAATTTCGGTATAATTTTCTTTACTAAAGAATCACAAAGTAAGTGTAAATTAAAGGAATATATGGCCAACAGCATACAATATACCCGACAAAGGAGAACTTCTCGTGGAAACTTCCATTTGATTTCAAGTAACTCCAAATTTAGCGATCCATCCTTAATGCTAATCATCGCAACAATAGAGAAGCACAATATTAGGGTCATGAGGACAAGCTAGTAAAAAATACAAAACTATGAAAAATATCGTCCTGAAAAAATAGAAAGTAAAATAGACGAAAAAAACTATTCACAAAAATTAACTCCATACAGCTTTAAAAGCAAGTCTGAATTAAATAGAAAAATATCACATTGATTTCCAATGGTGCTAAGAACTAGAAGACAACTTAACTTTTGCTGCTAGAATAGACTTGAAAGTATTTTGTTTTTGTCTAGATTTACTAGGGCTAAGCAACATTATCAAGAAAATGTAAGTTTCTACCATGATATTTAAATAGACCCTAACATGATAGCATGCTAAAGTCATACTCACTAAATAGCATTATAAGTGTACACAAAACAAAGAAAAGACATTGTTGATTGGGTTTATCCTATGTAGTTGGGAGGAATGATTGGGATCCTCCCCACCCAGGTTCAATTCCCACAAGTGACATTATGAAGTTTGATGTAAAGGACGGAATATGTATATTCCTCATATGGAGTATATATATATTTATCTGACAAAAAAAGGACCCATGAAAGGGACCTACATGCTTTAAAATTCAACATCCAAGAAAGGGATAGGATTGGTTAAAATGCCAAAGTTCACCCTATCGAGGACCATTCC
The DNA here is from genome assembly GCA_031772625.1 of Pinus tabuliformis. Taxonomy (NCBI): domain Eukaryota; kingdom Viridiplantae; phylum Streptophyta; class Pinopsida; order Pinales; family Pinaceae; genus Pinus; species Pinus tabuliformis. Next base: position 822,303,563 of record CM062806.1, on the reverse strand, counting down.
AAAGGCTTTTACAATAAAAAGGATGAAAATAAATCAAACCTTGATTCCCCACTAAGATGACAACTTTTAAGGTCTAAGCTACTAATAGCAATATGCAACTACCAATGCCCATGAGGCTTTCTGGATTGACGATAAATGGGTGCATTGTTAATGAACTCATTGTGATAGGTCATCGATGCAAATCACCCATGGGTATTAACCTACAAAAAAAAATGCAACTACCAACACCCCTATGCTAATTAACTACCTACATTCTACATCATTACCAACATGGCCCATGTTACCGCAAAATCTAGCAAGCCTTGTGGAGGGGTACCCTACAAGGCAATCACTAAACTAAGTGACAACAATAAGGTAATAGCCCATTGTCACCATAGCTATTACCCCCTACTCTTTGTGGATTTTCACTAATGGAAGGAGTTACGGTTTAAGGTCACCTACAAGAGATATTCTAGGTTTAGAGGTTCAGGATGACAAAATAGCCCACTTACGCATGGCTCAGTTTAAGTACGAGGATCAAACTATGACAAAAGGCATTTCACATCCCAAGTAGAGGCCAAATTGAGGGCACACAAGACCTGTGGTTTCATTGATATGTTGTGAGTTGGGATGGCCTCAAGTCAAGACGCCAAGAAAAAGTTTCCAATGAGTATTATCAAGGTAAATGCACACGAAACCTTCACAAGCCCTCAAGTTGAAGCTTTAACCAAACTAGGGGTTTATCCTAGGGAAAATAAATAGGGCAAGAGAAATTATAGATGAAAATGGAAAGAATGGCCACCAAGGGGAATGATTTTGAGGCAACCACTACAACCCTTGATGTTGAGACCTTCCAAGACCAAAAATTCCTCTTCCTAGTCAATTCGCACTAAGCCCTAGTTGGGTCGCTTGGCCTTAAGAGGGTCGAATTAGAGAAAGAGAGAAAAGTTTAATTTGTGGGTAAAAGATAACTTGATCACCAACTTGACAAGGCTAGTGCCTAGTCCTTGGGTGGATGGAATCTATGGATTCTTAAGATAAGCTATAACTTGCAAAGGAGTTGGGATGTTTGATGTCGTAGCACAAACCCTAACTATTGCCTTTGTGAGGGATCAATGTCACATGGGAGAGCTATAATCAAGATACATTATGGGGATTGCCACTCACATATCATACATTAGTAATGCATACCATAATGAGACCTAGTTTCTAGGCAACTGATTTTCAATGAATTAGGGCACAATAGGAAAACCTTAGATCAGCAATTTATTCCATACATTCGAGATGAACTCAGAAATTTTCAATAAACAAGCTCACTTACAAGAAAATATGCATGAACAATGCTTTATTGATGATCCAAGTGGATATTGGTGGCCACCCGCCTATTCCACTAGGACCCCCACACCATTGATTCTTTCAGTTTTTCAATTTCCTTATTTGTAGCACAATTTACTATTTTTGGCAGCTTTTCGGGTCCTGAACTTCTGGAGCCATTTTGAGGCCCTAAACAACGTTTTTTGGGAAAACTGAGACCAACATGGTTCATAGACCAATGTTGGTCATTCAAAAATTGTAGTCCTCAAATAGATCTTTCTAACGAGGTATTGTGTGCGTCAAACAGAGATCGTATCCCAAAGTTACGACCCTAGGAAGTTGATGTACCAAATTACCCAAACGAGGCCCATAGTTTGGCGCTTCATCTCCTAGGGTTAGGTTTTTAAATGTTTAGGGTTTTCCATTGTTTCTCAATAATAAATTGGCCTTTGAGCCTCATTGTAACACAATTCAGAGGCATGTAGCCACCACATCTCTTCTCAGCAATAAGCTACCATCGCCCGAGCTAGTCTTATTTCCATTCTGTTTGATATTAATGAAATGAGGTGTTATTTCTACTGCATCTTTGTATTTATGGTTATATCTATAATTTGTTGTGTTCTTATTTAAATCCGGATCAATTGATTCAAGACAACTTCTCCAAAGTCAAGCAAATAGCTCTAATGAACAAGAATACTCCATACATCACATCTTCACCAAGAAACAAGAGGTCAAAAATCTCTCTAAAGAACAATGGAATAGTTCAAGTGATGATGATCTATTACATATCATCCTCTCCTCTATTTATATGAGGAGGATGAGTTATAATTTTAGCCTAAAAGCCCCTGGATACAAGTTTGATCACACTAATGCCTTGGATTACAAGCCAACCCACTAGCATTAGACCAAAAGAGAAAAACAAGCCCACGTGTGTGAGTTGTTAGCCCTCTAGGGCTGACGTCATGCATGAGAAGAGCTCCAAATCCCAAGCGTTGAGGCTATTAAGTGCCAAATGTGATGTAGAAGCCTCTAAAAATCACAATTTGAGGGTTGGTCCTCAAATTTCCATCAATATCCTTCTATGCTCCCCAAAATCCAATTAGGGCACCATAAAGCGGTCTCATGGGTCCCCAAATACTCATAATATCCATCTCTACTCCAATGTTGTGGGCTTTCAAGGTGCTACTAGCCCTCACAAGTCTTTGAAGGTCAAACCATCCTCATTTGGGCCCTAAATCAGTTGTCATCCTTCATATGGTGTTAAGGCCATCTTGGGGGCATGTTGGGTCCCGGTGTATCATCCTGAATAATCAACAAATATACAGTGCAAAGTGGCAGAATGTCCTCAGTGCAGGAGGTTGTTAGATTTTTAGTAGCATCAGACAAGTGTTCTAGTCTCGATTTGTGTCTAAGAAGCTAAGAAACACAAGATCTCCAAAACACAGAAAAGGTTCCGGGAGAAAACTGTTGAAGTTTCTAAGTCTACCAATTAGAAACCCTCCATGTACTTTACTGATTTATTCCTACCTACTTGTTCTGTTACTTAACAAGTTATTTACAATGTAAATACTGAAAATAAACACTAATGCATGCTCAACATATTACAAATCAACAACTGAAGGAAACAGAAACAAGCACACACAATGACACCGTTATTTTTGGACCAATGTCTCCGAAAAAACCCAATGTGGGAAAACCGGTGCAACTATCTGAGGGTTTTCTTATTAAGCAATTTCATAGTACAATCTGGGTGCCAAATCCTGCTTACCTAACAGAGAATTTCCTTGGCAGTAGTACCTCTCAGTCTGACACAAATATCCCGGTTGAAACTCGGATAAACTCTCCGGCAGCGCCTCAGCTCCAATCTGCCCCAGAAAACCCAGCGTCAGCCTTTCTGGACTGCATCGACCTCTCTCTGCCTAGCGTTGGCCTTGTGTCACCCTGAATGGGTTTGCGTCAGCCTCAAGAGGCCCTGCGTCAGCCTTCTGGCCCTCTGCGTCAGCAATGCTGGCCTCTCTGAAGCACTACAAAGTGCCTGGTTGCCTCTACGTGGCCCTGCGTGAGCCCTAGCTGCTACTGTGTCACTCTCTCTGGCTCCTGTGGTAATCTCCCGGCACTATCTTTGCCTCTTTGTCTCTCTGTACTCAACGCCCCTCGGTTGCAACTCCGATCACTGATTCTATCTCTCTTAGCAAACCCTGCTCTAAAGAATAGAATGACTTATCATCTGGTGCGCTCTCCAAGTGACCCTCAAGCCCCCTCTTATACTTTTCTCATTGACATATCAATGGCCGAGATAAGTCCCTAATCAATGGCTAAGATTAGATCTAGCTTGATCCATGTCTTTTGGACTTATATTAATCCACATTAATATTTTAATTTCCCTAAGTTTAGACTTAGGGACTCCATTAAAAATATTAATTATTTTAATATTTCTCAAACTGTTTAGATTTTGTCCAAACCTTTCTGGGTATTGGAGATCTCATGTGCCCTAACCTCTCCACCAAATTTCATCGCTAGAGCACATCCGATGCTACCCCAAATCAACAAAAACACCTAGAGACCACTCAATTAAGTTAATTAATCAATAATTAAAAATGCCTCAGTCTAACTTAAGAAAATTGATTAATTAATGAGAATTAATTAAGGAGATCGACTTATGCTCTAGACTTCTAGAAAGTGACTTGGATCAAGTCTAAGATAATTTTAGCCATTGATCATGATTAGATCTTAGTCGTTGATGCTCCAACGAGAGATTATAAGAGCAAGTCGATGGAATGGAGATAGATACAAGAGGGAGAGAGAGTTAGCCAAGCAAATCGAGCTACCCAATTCCAGTGATTCAGCAAACACGCAATTCGAGCCAAAGAGAGCATTGGAGAAAGGGAGCAAACAAAAAATTTAGGAGGGTTCTAGGAATTTTCTAACATTTCTCCAATGTCAGAGTGGTAGGAGATAGGAGGCCAAATTATCTGCAGAGAGGGTCGCAGAAGCTAGTCAGAGCAGCTAAAAACCCTAGTGCAAGTTGCTGGAAAGGGGTCGTTTCAGTTGTCAGAGGTCGGGAGATCATATGGGAGGCAAAGTGAATATTTCCCAGGGCAGAGGGAGGCTAAACGGCTCACTTGGAGCCAACTTGCAGGCAGTGCAAATTATCCAAGCCAAGCAGTGCGACTTCCACGCAAAGCAAGTTTTCCAGTGTGGGGTTCGAGCAGGCCACTGGAGGCTGGATTGATTGCAAAAGGGAGAAATTTTCTCCATATTACTTTGGCTAGATATTTATCCAAGGATCACCAGTTGGGCATCCAAATTATTGTACTCTCAAAATTTGCTACATAATAATAAATTAAACCCTCATATGTTGCACCAGTTTTCCCTTCAAGGTTTTTCCAAGGACTTTTTAGTCCAAAATAATTGTGTCGATTTTTATGTGTGCACATCTATTTATGAGTTCTCGATTTTTACTTTCGCTGCATATTTTTATTTTGTGAATAATTGTAATGTGATTTATTCGTTAATTGTTGTAAACAATTAAACTTCTAATCAATTAGGAGAATAAATTCCAACTGCTGCAATTTCAAGGAAATTTCACATGGCATCAGAGCATTATTGATCAAATCGGAGGCTCAAAGGCAAAAGATCGGTAGTTCGTGCAATTTTAGAGGGAGATTTGAAGCATAAAGTTCAAATCTGCGCAAGCCAACCAGGTGGTGCGAATTACGGAGGCAAGGGGATTGATTTCTAGATCCAATTCCAAGGAAAAATCGATTGGCCTCAGAAGCAGAGTTTGCAAGCAAAGTGGTTGTCGGGAAGCAGTTCCAGTGAGCAAATCAGTTGATTTGCAAAGCAAATCTGGGCACCAAATTTTTCCAACAAGGGTTACAGTTTCAGATCTGCGTAGGGAATGAAGAGAAAAGCACATTAAGAGGAATTTCCAAAATTTCTCAAAGGGTTTCCAGATCCAATTTCTGGGAGGAGATCCATAATTTCCAGTTACAAAAGGTCGTAGCAAGCACAGTAATTTGTCAATGAAAGTTTGCCAGGATAGCCAGTTCAAGTTGCAGAGGTTGCAGTTCGCGGGCCAGTTCTCAGAGAAGGACATCCGAAAGGCAGAGCGAGTAGTCTTAGTGAGCAGCTGAAGGGCAGTATATTATCCGGAGAAGGACTTCCAGAGGCAAATTTGCATTCCATAAAGGAGTGCGGGTAGCAGAGGGAAAGCCCGGCAAGAAGGACAACGAGATTTCCATATCTAGTCTCCAATTTATTTGAGTCTCCCAGAGATGGCCATAGTAGGACTCAAGGATCAAGACAAACTTTTGACAAAGCATCTAACATTGGTGTTTGGAAGGCGAGGATACAATTCTTGTTAGATGAGCATGGTTTGAAGGAGTTTGTGACAAATGTCATGGCAGCCCCAGCAAATCCACAACAGATGGCTACCTTCAAGAAAGAGATGGCCAAAACTAAGAGAATGGTCCTAGATGGTGTTCGGGATCATGTCGTCCTGCATGTTGCAGATAAAAATATCGACAAGGATATGTGGGATGTTGTCGTAAAGTTGTATGAGAATCCATCGGAGAATCGCAAAATTATTCTCAAAGAGAAGTTGAAGACCACTATTGACGACTCCATGTTAACTACCCCATAGTTGTACATTTTTCGCACATGGATTTCCATCATGTCTAAGCACTCAGATGATCCATAGATTCATCATTATTAGCTATATGTACACTGGAGTTTTGTAAACCTATTCTGCATTTTGTAATGTAAATGATCTTAGTAGGACAAATGTATGTAACAACCTAGGTAAATTTATTTTTCTGATGATGATTTCTATCCTAGGAGGTTTTTAGCCTCACTGATTCATGTGTTTCTAAACAGGGATGATCGATAGAGTTTTTCCTTCCAGCCTCACCCCAAAGCTAGGGTGGATTTTGTCGTCAAAATTTTAAATGACTCTTAATATTCTACAGATATAGCAGGTATCTATAATAATATTCTACAGATCTAGCAAGTATCTCTATTCCTTGATGATTTTATGATCATTTTTGAATCTCTATTAATCTCAAAATCAGATCTAGGTGTGCAAAAGTTATCATTCAGGATTTGGGCGTTTGGGGAAGTCCTCAGCTGGACCAACTGACTCTCAATTTACAGAATCTAAAGAGCCCACTATTTTTTTAATTTCTGAAGTCATGTTATAGAATATTTTACTTGCAGGGTTTTTCTTGGGCTTGTGCCTATTTAAAATTTCAACTTTATTTCTAAATTTGTGCAAAATTTGTTTAAATATGGCTAATAGAGGGCTTTGATCTACAGATCTGCTAGATCTGTAAAATATTATTGTAGATTTGTAAATATCAAATTTCTAATTCATTGGGATTTTGTGTATTTCATATTTTTGTATATACATGCTTTGGGGTTTTTATCTTTTGTTTGTGCAGGAACAGATCCTGATGATTACAGACAATTTTTGTGGATTCTCTAGGCCCCGGAGGGCATCCCCAATTTTGTTTGCAAGTGAAAGAGAAATTTCAGAAGGATCGTGGGCAAATTTTTTTAGGGCTTGGAGGCCCTGTGCTGGCCACATCCAGCTCCTTCTCGGCCCCCTTTCCTCTCTTTCTCGGCCTTCTATCCCCCTACTTCTCGACCTCCCCTTCTCTTTTAGGCCTATCTGCTCCCTTCTCCCTTACGGCCCCCTCATTCTCGTCTTGCTCCCTTCACGGCCTCCACTCCTCCCTTTCACTCTCAGCCCTCACCTATCCCTCACCTCTCGGCCTCCATTCCCTCTCCCTTCCTCCCTTCTCACTCACAGCAGCCCCTTCCTCTCGGCCTCCTCCATTCTTGGCCTCCCTCTCTTCAATCTCAGCCTTCCCTCAGTTCCATCCCTCAGCCTCAAGGGATTCCACCCTCAAGCCTTCTCCCTATCACCATTAATTCTTCCCATAATTTTTCCTAAAAATTTTAACAATTTTTTAACAAAAAAAATATGAATTTAGACTTCTGTGATCCATAACATTGTTTAGTAATCTTCGGCAAAATCACATAATCAATCTTATGTCGACGCGTTTCGAACCAACCAGTGTGGTTCATCGTCAGGACAAGTTGAGGAACTAATCTGGCTTAGCTTGAATAAATAGAGTGTGCAGAGACTCCAACGGCTATATTGCAACAGCTAATTTTGACCTGATGACCAAAGTCAAACTAATAATTTTATTATTATTAGTTAAATGAACAATAAATTTATTGTTTTAAATATAATGGTTATTATATTTATTAAAAACCTATATTTATTATTATTTAATTACAAATAAATAGTATTAAATTACTATTTGGATATTTATTTAATAAAAATTGTTTATATCTAGGGATCCAATGGTAAACTAGATATAATAGTAATTAATAAACTATGGTAAACTAAATATAATGGTCATTAATCAAATGTATCTTCATAAAACCTATATTTATTATTATTCAAAACACCATTAAATATTATTAAATTATTATTGTTCTTCGATTTTAGTTACAATAGGTAAAAGTTTAAATCTGAGAGATCATTTTAATTTAATATTTAAATGTAAAGGCCCATTAAAATAATCAGTTCTATACAGTAATCTATATTTTCTTAATAATTTATAGTTCTAATATTATTAAAAACAATAAATAGTACGAGCTAGATCGTTTCTTCAGTCACCTCAATAACCAGTCCGCCGCCATTAAATTCACGATGGAAAAAGAAGATAATGGTTGTCTTCCGTTCTTAGATGTTCTCATCTCTAAGAAGGTGGATGGTTCCTTTTCTCATCAGGTGTTTAGAAAGAAGACGCATACTGAACAATACTTGCATGCGTCTTCGCATCATTTCCCCGCTCAGAAGTTAGGGGTCCTTAGCACGCTTGCCACTCGTGCTGTTAGAATCTCAGATGAGGAGAGCTTGGAAGCGGAGAAGGCTCATCTCCTTGATGTCTTTGAGAAGAATGGTTATAATAGGCACCTAGGTCATAAAGCCTTCCTTAGGGCCAAGAAGGAGCCTTCCATCCGTAAGGTTCCTAAAGACCGTATCTTGGGTGTGAACCTTCCTTACATCCAAGGGACCACAGATAGGATTGCGAGGGTTCTGAGGAAGTACGATGTGCCCGCAAATTTTAGACCTCTCCGCACTATCCGTAGCTCCCTCAGGTCTGTAAAAGATCCTATTGACCCTAAGGACATGAAGGGCGTCTATGTCATTCCCTGTTCCTGTGGGACCCCCTATATTGGTGAGACTGGTCGCTCTATCAATCAACGGATTAGCGAGCATTCGGCTGACTTAAGACATGGTAGGACCAAGTCCTCAGCCCTGGTTGAGCATGTGGGGAAGACTATGCATCATGTTTGTATAGAAGATGCTCAAGTCATTGCCAAAGTTGCGCAGTTTCACCATCGCAAATTTAGAGAGGCCTTGGAGATTGAGAAAAGGCCGAACAATCTTAATAGGGATGATGGCTGGAAGATTAGCAGCTGCTGGGTCCCAGCCTTGTCTTCCTAGCCTCCTCCTTCCCCTTTGTTAAGTCTTAGGGTTTCTGTCTTCCCTCTCCTCTAATCTTATTATTATGGAGTGCATGGGGATTAATATAATTTCCGGCTTACTGTATTAACCTTATTCCAGGGGGTATTTCAGAATCAGAGTTGATTTTTACCTTTATCTGATTTCCTTATTTCGATTTAATAAAGACCCCCCTTTTTTAAACCTTATAAATAATATGATTATTAACTAATAACATAGTTAATAATTAATGAATATAAATTATTAAATTAATGATAAAAAGTGATCTAGTTTACCAAATGACCCTTAGGTTTAAATGGTAAACAAGAAATTATTAAAAATATATGATAAACCAATAACATGAGATAATGGATATACTATTAATAAACTTGTACTTTAATTTTACCTAATGTAACTATATTCTAAGAATATTAATGGTTTAACCATAATACTATTTATTGTTTTTAATAATATTAGAACTATAGATTATTAAGAAAATATAGATTACTGTATAGAACTGATTATTTTAATGGGCCTTTACATTTAAATATTAAATTAAAATGATCTATCAGATTTAAACTTTTACCTATTGTAACTAAAATCGAAGAACAATAGTAATTTAATAATATTTAATGGTGTTTTGAATAATAATAAATATAGGTTTTATGAAGATACAATTGATTAATGACCATTATATTTAGTTTACCATAGTTTATTAATTACTATTATATCTAGTTTACCATTGGATCCCTAGATATAAACAATTTTTATTAAATAAATATCCAAATAGTAATTTAATACTATTTATTTGTAATTAAATAATAATAAATATAGGTTTTTAATAAATATAATAACCATTATATTTAAAACAATAAATTTATTGTTCATTTAACTAATAATAATAAAATTATTAGTTTGACTTTGGTCATCAGGTCAAAATTAGCTGTTGCAATATAGCCGTTGGAGTCTCTGCACACTCTATTTATTCAAGCTAAGCCAGATTAGTTCCTCAACTTGTCCTGACGATGAACCACACTGGTTGGTTCGAAACACGTCGACATAAGATTGATTATGTGATTTTGCCGAAGATTACTAAACAAAAAAAATATGAATTTGGCATTTGGAATTGGAGGACTATCGGTGATTCCGGCAGCATATCTCCAAGTAGCTTCAAGCCCCTAAGGGCTGACAGGTACACACCCTCTAACCTTTCCTCATTTCATTTATCTGATTGAAAGCGAGGTTAATACTGGCATAGATTTGAAATTAGTTGGAGTTTAGTAGTAAATTTAATTTACATCTTTTACTGCTCTACATTTCAGAAATAGAAGTTATCTTCAGTAACCTTTTGCATGCTAATTTATGAACATTGTTTCATTGTTGTTCAGTAATTTATTTCTGAGTTTTTAGATCAAATGCATCAGTAGATCAGGAATAGTTAAACTCAGAAATTTTCTGAATTGTTAGTTATTAGTTTGTCAAGTGAAGTTTTTGCTGTTATATATAGAAGAAATCTGAATTTTGCATGGTTATAGGACTGTTGATTTAGAATATATTGCTGGCATTAACATTTGATTTAAGAGCAGATTACTAGATTGATATTTCATTGATGTAATCTAAGTTTAAACACTTAGTTTAATTTCTGAAATACATTTGTTTTTACATGCTCATGCAAGTAGGACTAATCTAGTTTTACTTATGCATCTAATGATCTTTGATTGAATACCTCATACAAATGGATTTCTGAATTTAAAGTGTTTTATTTCCAACATTTTACATTTCAGTCATGTTGTACATTTCAGTAATTACTTGTGCAGATTTTACATTTTACACTGTTGGTATAAGTATTTGTTTTCACATTACGATCATCATTTTTCTGAGCCTTAAGTTAAACAACACTCACATCATAACTCAAAATAATTCATATTTTAGGCCCTCATTTAACTAAAATTAACCAAGTCCCTGCATTTCACATAGCTTTAAGTTTTGCATCTGCATATAAGACAATCGAATCATTCAGCAGCAATTTCCCATCCTTTACTTGGACTTTATTTCCTTCGCAAGATAGTTGACTCCACAAGGCACTGGTATCATTTCCCTCAAATCAATTTGAATCCTTAAAACCTTGCGCAATCTAAAACAAGTATTGGTTGTTTAGCTGTGTCTCCCAGATTGGTTAGTTCCCAACTAATCTTTCATCTTTCCATTTCCATAAGGTCTACCCCCCTTAGTCTGTTATTAGGAGACAACTCAAATGGAGTGCGTGGGGATCAGTTTGACAGCCCCCGATCTGAGCCGTTATCGCGGTGCTTGGACATTTTGTGCGACAACAACCACTAGAATGCATAAGGGTGAAGTCGTTACTTCCTATCTCACCAAACTTCAAAATGTTCGAGATGAGCTTGCAGTCATTGAAATCGTCTAAGGATGAGCTGGTGCATACAGCTCTAAATGGGTTTTCCAAGGAGTGATGTACATTCTTCCAAGTTATCTATGGACGAGATACACTTCCAAGATGGGATCGCCTATGGAGTGACTTCACTTAGGAGAAGTTGAGACTTAGTCTCACAAAAGGTACCATCAACAATAACAACAGCAAAAGACTGAAAGTGGAGAAGGATGAAGAGGAGAATGTATCCCTTGCTAGTAAAGGGAGGGCAAAAAAAGGTCTCAGTGAGGGGCAGAACTCAAAGGGAGGCAAGAAGAAGGAAAAGGACCTGTCGAAGGTCAAATGCTTGGATGTGATGAGTTTGGTCACTACGTTACTCAGTGTCCTAAGAGAAAGGACATGGAGGGGCAGGAGTAGATGGAAACTTTGGCAGAGATAGATGAGTTAACCTCCAGGTTGGAGGAGTTCGCATTTATTGCAGTGATACCTCCAGATGGAGGAGCGTGACGTTTCGGAGTTGCAAGATCAGACAAGGTTTGCGGGAAGAGTATTATTCTTCACATGAATCATTTCCTTTGCTACAGGAGCCCACAGTACATAGTAGCAGGATTAGTGTTCAACATGCGCAGTCAGATCTTGAGAGACAGTGCAGAGCTAGTTGCAATCAAATACTTAAGAGACGTAATTAGATACTCAATAGACAAAGCAGAGCTAGTTGCAGCGAGAGACTCAAGGGGCAGTTGCAAAGCCAATTGCAGGAGCACAATAGATTAAGAGAGATCGAGTTTCCAGTTACAGTTGCAAGGAATTCGTGTGATTGGACGAGGTGATACAAATTGCCCAGTTGTAGGTGCAGTTCTAGCCAGAATAAGTCTCCATCCAGGAGAGATTTCCAAGTTCTGTTTCAAAGGGAGATCAGGTCAGACTCACTATTGCAGTAGTTACAGCCGCAGTGTTGTATAGCAGCAGAGCAGTGGCAGCAACAATATGAGGTCGATCCAAGTATGCGTGGTGGTTAGTGGACAGTGTTTGCCAGATTGACTTCTTCATGTGATTTCTAGTGGTAGAAAGTCAGATTAGAGTGAGATGTGAAAAAAGGAGGTTAAATAAATGTCAAACATCAGCAGTGTGGATAGTCCAGCTACAAGTTGTAGAGGAGAGATACGATTGAGAAAAGAAAACACCTTCCTCGCTAAGAGGGAGTGTTAGATTTTTTTTATCATCAAACAAGTGTTCTAGTCTTGATTTGTGTCTAAGAGGTTAAGGAGCACAAGATCCCCAAAACCCAGAAAAGGTTTGGCAAGAAAACACCTAGAGACCACTCAATTAAGTTAATTAATCAATCATTAAAAATGCCTAAATCTAACTTATGAAAATTGATTAATTATTGGGAATTAATTAAGGAGATCAACTTCCGCTCTAGAGACTTCCAGAAAGTGACTTGGATCAAGTCTAAGATGATCTTAGTTGTTGATCACGATTAGATCTTGGTCGTTAATGCTCCAGCGAGAGATTATAAGAGCAAGTCAATGAGATGAAGATAGATACAAGAAGGAGAGCGAGTTAGCTAAGGCAAATTGAGCTACCCAATTGCAGAGATTCAGCGAGGGCATAGTTAGACCTAGAGAGAGAGCATCGAAGAGAGGGAGCAGCAGAAAATTCAAGAGGATTCCAAGAGTTTTCTAACATTTCTCTAGTGTTGGATTGGAAGGAGATAGGAGGCTGAATTATCTGCAAAGAGGGCCACAAAAGCCAGTGCGAGCAACCAAAAACCCTAATGCGGGTTGTCGAAAAGGGGTCGTTTCAGTTGCCAAAGGCCGAGAGATCATCCAAGACGCAAAGCGAATATTTTCCAAGGGCAAAGGGAGGCTAGATGACTCACTTGGAGCCAGTTTGCAAGTAGTGTGAATTATCCAGACCAAGCAGTGTAACTTCCAGGCAGAGCAAGTTTGCCAGTGTGGGATTCGAGCAGGCCAATGGAGGTCGGATTGGTTGCAAAAGGGAGAAGTTTTCTCCATATTCTTTTGGCTAGATAATTGCTAGAGAATCGTCAGTTGGCCATCCAAATTATTGTACTTTCTAAATTTGTTGCATACTAATAAAATAAACCCTCATTTATTACACAAGTTTTCCCTTCGAGGTTTTTCTAGGGACTTTTCAGTCCAAAATAATTGTGTCAATTTTTATGTGTATGCATCTATTTCTTAGTTCCTGATTTTTACTTCCGTAGAGTATTTTTATTTTGTGAGGAATTCCAATATGATTTATTCGTTAATTGCCACAAACAATTAAATTGCTAATTAGTTAGGAGAACAAATTCCAGTTGCTACAATTTCAAGGAAATTTCACAAAAGTGCCCAAAGTCATATGTGATGGGCTATTGCTACTCAGAGGCCCAAGGCTCTCAACGCTTCACATGTGGGTGCCAACATACTTCTATGGGGTCTACGTACCTATGGGTAAGATGCACAAGTCATGGGATGTTAAACCACCTGACAATCACAACATAAAGTCTAGTGAAAGCAACCAGTCATCAAGGATAATCATTATTGCATCTAAGTGAACCATGCTTGAATGTAATGGCCTATTTAACACTTCAAATAAGGATTCTCTTCCAAAATTAGGCCTTGAGCTCATAATGGTGTTTCCTCCTTGTTGCCGCATATCACACACACCTAAGTTAGTGAGAAAATCCCTTAACCCCACAAGGTGTGGTTGGTGGCAAGTTTAAGAGATGGGATTGTCACCTATTCCTAACTCTCTCTCTATTTAAGCTCTCTCATAAGTAAGCTCAAGGAGGTGGTCCATAAATGGAAAACTAAGTTAAAAAGGGGGGTGTGAAGTTTCTAGGAGATGTCAAATTTGGATTACTTGAGATTATGAGCGCTCGTAATGGTGGTTCCTCCTTGTTGCTGCATATCACACACACCTAAGTTAGTGATAAAATCCCTTAACCCCACAAGGTTTGGTTGGTAAAAAGTTTAAGAGATGGGATTGTCACCTATTCCCAACTCTCTCTCTATATAAGCTCTCTCCTAGGTAAGCTCAAGGGGGTGGTCCATAAATGGAAAACTAAGTTAAAAAGGGGGGTGTGAGATTTTTAGGAGATGTCAAATTTAGATTACTTGAGATTATGAGCAAATATAATGAACAATATAAAATGAAATATATAACCATGAACAGATGAATCAAATATTTTCGTATATAAGACCAATGCCTTCAATATTGCTTAAAAATAAATAATATTTGCTCAAGAAAAATGAAGTGTTTCAAATTGAAACACAAGCAACCATGTCAATCAAACACAAGATGTTAGCGAAATTTGATATCACATGCACGATATAAAGTTTGTTTTCAAGAAATGCTTTCAAAATATATAATCATTCACAAACAGGAAACAAATTAAACTTAACTTGCAAAAGTGAACAAGATAATATTTGCCTAAATAAGATAATCAATTCAAAACATTTGCATCAATGGCAAGTATATGAAATAATTTGCAAGTAAAATAGTAAAATGTGTTAACATGAAATGCACTTAATTAAAATTAAATGCAATTATCTTGGTTAATTTTAATCTAAATGCCTAGTCTAAATGTGACATTACTTTCCACTGTTTTGAAACAAGTCTCTTATGTAAGTTATGGAAGGGATCCAAGGAAAGACAATGAAGGCTATATCCCTTGGACTATCCTACACACCTAATGCCCCCGAAGCTACAAAGATTGTGGCTCTGACGACTGCAAGGTCACCGTATTAACTATATAAGAAAGTCTATGTCCCTCAAGTTGATGAAAGAAAGGGGTCCCTAAAAAATGTCCTTCAACCAAGCTTATGCTTGGAGGTAAATTTTTATTAGAGATGCAAGCTATACTAATATGCCTAAATGAAATGCAAGTAAGTTATTAGTGTTTGTAAAAGGAAATGCTTCAAGTAAATGGAAGTATGCTCAATGAGATAAATTAGTTAATTGCTCAAAATTGTACAAAATACAAGAATATAAGCTCCATAAGTACACAAGATTGTAAGTTGCTCAAAGTAAGTGCTTCAAAAAAGAAATGATATATCAATGATCAACCAACTAGAGCAATGAAATGAGATGAAGTTTCAAAGTGTGATATGCTTGCAAAGTGAGCAAATAACTTTAAAATAAATGAGCAAGTAACCAATGAGCCTATAGTGAAGCAAACATGAAGCAAATTGTTAAACTAAATCAAACTTTGCCATATGAATTGAGATGCTTGCATATAATGAAATAAGTTGCTCCAAAGTGAAATTCCAAGTTGTATTTAAAAGCAAAACTTCAAATGCAAGACATAAAATGGAAACTAGTAGCAAAATTAAATTTAGAAAGTTAGATTGTGTTAATTCTTAAGGCATGCAAAATGAAAACTAAGAAAACAATGCAAGATCAATCCACCCACATGTTTCTCCTTCTAAATAAGGAGAAAAAGATGCCTTGGGTGAAATCCAAGCTCCCACAAGAAAAACTAAGTCTTTTTATTAGATTGTTACAAAAATGAGAAATAGTCCCAAAAGGTCTCTGATGGTACAAGTTGCCTTTGGTACATCCTTGGGCATGGACTCATGGAGTCTTCAAAAACTTTCAGATGCCACTTCCAGTGGTCAACAGTCCCTAAGTAGGAGTGGTTAAAGGACAACCCTCTTAGGGGTTTCCAACCCCTAAGGGAAAGTAACATTTCTTTAGTCAACCCTTCAATTAATAGGTGTTAGTGAATAATAATGATGGTACGAAGGAGAAGTCTTCATGGCCCGGTGCCATGGTCAAAAGGACTAGCACGATGGGGATCTACATCTTGAGTGTATAGATCATTGGAGGGAGCAATCGTAATTGCATGAGTTACCAACTCTACCTTTGTTTTTCCACCCCTCTTGTGTGCCTTTTACTTTTGCTTGATTTTTCCTTGTATTACTGCTCGTAACTCAAAGGGTTAGAGCGTGCTATGAATGATATAGTAATTGTATTACCCCTTAATGATGAGTCAATTTATCGTTCATCGAGGTTGGGACATGCAAGTGTTCTTTTTTATGATGTAATGGAGCAACACATGCTCCGCAACTGGGTGATAGCCATAAGGAATGAGGTAGAGTTTATGCTAGGCTTTTTCCCACATGCTAATTTGTATGTCTTAGCCATTTTTTGCATTTTGATATTCTTTCTTTTGATTTTGTTTCGTGGCCATGATATGCTCTTCTCTTTTTCTTTTAGCTATATCAACTTCTCAAAGCAACGTTCCAGGACCTAACCAAGTATGAGGATGTATGGGCACCAAATCCCAAATAACCAATGGTCAGTTGAACCTGAAGATTGGATGTGAGATAAGGGTTTGTAATGTATGATGAAAAGTGGTAAGTATGGTATAGGGATAGATGGAACTACACTATCTTAGCCAAGGCTTCCCAGGTAGTGCCCCTCCTATACCCATTGGGCCATTCTTGGTATCAATTTATGACTGACCATTTCATTTAAAAATCCTCTTTTGCTCATCATTTCTTACCATTTAACCTTTATATTTCCTCCATAACCCCTAGAAAGTTAATGGTATGATGTCATTGTCATTATTTTTATCTTGAAATTAATTCTTGAAATTGTTGTGTTAAAATTGAAATTTTCCAGAAAATTACAAGATGTTGTAACTTCCTGTAATCACTCCATGGTTTGACATGTTGCATAACAGGATGGCAAATTCGAAGATTATGGGCATGAACCTAAATGTACAAAGATGGTGGATTACATATCCACTTCCGGATTTGAAAAATATAGGTGGCCGGTCAACGTTGGTCAAACCCAGCTACTTTAGCAGAAATTCCAAATTTTGTGAACAGAATTTTCTATTTTTGAGATTTTTGCCTAAATGGAAGATCTGATCCAATTCGACCTCCTTTGATGTAATTGATAGGATCTTATTAGAATAATAAAGAGTATGAATAGCTTCTTTTCATTATGGAGATTTATGATAAATAACTCAAAGAGAGAACTATGTAGATTATTAGTTTTATATATGAAAAACTTGGAAACGCAGTCTATGTATTTTTTATTTTCAAACTTAAATACAGAGCTACAGTATTGAGTTCATCTTGTACTTTCAGATCCAATAATTTTTTTCATTTGAGTTAGACTACAGTGTGCTTGCAAAGTGTGGAAGGGCCCCCACTATGGATCTGGTACACTCCTTAAGTTTTCTTTATAAATTGCATAGATAGATTTAATATTTAGAATTTGTTATTTAAATCATGTGTTGCAAGTTCATGCAATTGAAAATTGTTAATTGAAGAGATTTGTATTTGTTGTGAAAGAGCTTTGTAAGAAGTCTCAACCAATATTCATCTTGAAGTTGACAAATATGTTTGTTATTTTATGATTTCAATTTTAGAGTTAGTTAATAGTTCAATTTCCATTGATTAAGATTTGTAATTGCAAAATTCAATCTATAGTTAGATGAATGAATCTTGTAAGAGGATCAACTATTATTGATTTCCAAAGTTACTTATCTCATTCATTGCCTTGACTAGTTGAGATTTTGAAATTGTTTTGAATTGTTATGACTTAGGATTGGATGGGATTCTATAGAGTAAAGTTCTTGTAAGGGAATGGCAGGATCTTCAACAAGTAATTAATACTCTGTTTTGTTAAATAGGAAATCAGATTTGTTTTCATCTAAATCAATGCTTAAGTGTTTGAAAAAGACAAGGAGACACCTCTTGTAAGAGAGCATTGTTAATTTCACTTCACTAGGCTATCATTAGAACACTAGATCTTTCTAGATCTATATACATTAGATAAGTGCCTCTAAGTGTACCTACTCGAGTTGACAAAAGGAATTAAAGCTTAACTTACCTTAGCAAGTAAAGCTCAACAGCCATTAAGGGAAGTCCCATTGGACTAAGATTGAAGATTAACCCCCCATTTAAGGTGAGGGAACAAGGTCATGGTCAAGACTCAAAACCCCTCTTTCTTATGGATCACCCCATAATCCATATCAAATTCACAAATACAAACAAGCATAAGCACCTGATTGCGAAATGAATAAAGTACCTTTTGATCGAAGCCAACCTTCGTCCATGTGTTCTTGTTGAATGGGTGAGAAGCATATGGTTGATGCAAGCAGCAGAGATG
This sequence comes from Pinus tabuliformis, assembly GCA_031772625.1. NCBI lineage: Eukaryota > Viridiplantae > Streptophyta > Pinopsida > Pinales > Pinaceae > Pinus > Pinus tabuliformis. Next base: position 822,285,222 of record CM062806.1, on the reverse strand, counting down.
AAATGGAACGTCATCATCTAGTGGTGGTTGTCAGGGTTTGCATGGCTATCCAATTGGATGTAGAGAATACGAGAGACTCTAGCAACTTGGTGGGTAACAATCCAAACACAAGAAGCCAAACTTGTAGCAACGCAATAGAAAAATTTGTATACAAAATAAATGAGAAAGAAAGGGATTATATTAATTTGCACAAATGAGCAAAATACGGCAATGGGACTATGTACATCAAGCAAAAATGGCAAAGGAGTACCTAATGCATCTTTTGAAAAGCACAAAGATCTACACTAGTAAACACACAAAAATTAAGACAACAATTCAACAATGTAAACCTAAGTAGGTAAACCCTATGTAATGAAGTAAGAAACTACTTAGTATAATATGACAAGGAGAACAAACCCACTTCTCGTTAGAAGATTGATCAAATCCAAGTGAAACCAAACAAGAGCCTAAATTACATTTGAATAAGAGGAAGCCAAGCGTGAAATGACACTGAGGGGAAAAGAGTGGACACCAATTATGCCTAAATGATGAACTATATAACTATCCACTTATGACGAATGATGCGCCTAAGAAGCAAGGTTTGTACTCTCTCTAGCCTAGTCCAGTCTATTTATAACATGTTGGACCCCCAAATCTTGGAGCCATTGAGGATTGTGGGTTTGATAATCACCTCCATGAGATATAGTTTGATTGAGATGTCTTGAGACTATGCCTAGAAGCATTGTCTCTCAATGAGGACCAGCGAACCATACCTCTTACTGATCTGAGACTAGACATCCTATTGCAAGCCAAAATGAGGCCCCATGAACTATACTATGAGGTAAGTGTAAGCTTTGGTGATCTCAATCTCTGCCCCTGGGTAGTAGAAATGTAAATCTATAGGAGATCTCTTTGATGCATTGAAGATCAAAATCTTGGATTTACGCAAGTGGATCGTAAGCTATTGAAGGTCACAAAAATTGGCCAGTGCATCGATCTGTCTCTGCAAGCCCTCGAGAGTAGAGACCTAAACACATTTAGGGGAATAAGAGATCAATTTCTTTTATTTCTTACAGGCAACCACACTAGCACTATGGCCAGTAAATGACTCTTGAGTTTTTTATCATACCACATCATAGTCACCTAGTTTGAATTTGTGTTCAAATTCAACAAAAATTGCCACCTAAAAATATATGATAAAATTTGTCATTAAATTCATGTGTGTGTGTGTATAATCCATATATTTTTTGATATACTATATAACATATATTGTTGCAAATGTAGCTTGGAAGGTGATTTTGCATTGGTCGAGTACCATGACATGCAGAAAATCACCAGAAATTCTCTCGTAGCGATTATTTAATTATTTCTTAAGATTGGACCTTAAGCATTGTTACCCACCAAAAGTGGGTAACCCCTAGGATAAACGTTTCTCCTATTCATCTACTCCAACCAATAGCCAGCAGCCCCTGAGAGCCACTGGTACCCAATTACAACGTGCCATTCATAGCTCCACCACCAGCATTAGTCATATGTTTCCTCACCCATTTGCCAAAAGCACATGTTGGAAGATGGGCTTCTGATCAAAAAGTACTTTATTTATTTTGCAATCAGATCCTTATGTGTGTATGTATTTGGGCATTTGACATGGATTATGGGGTAACTTGGAAGAAAGAAGGGTCTTGCCCATGATCTTGTTCCCTCACCTTAAATGGGGGATTAATTTTCAATATTAGTCCAGTGGGACCTCCCCTAAAGGCCCAACAGGCATAGGAAGGGCACTACTTGGAAAGCCATGATTGAGATAGCATAGCCCCATCTTTCCCTATTCCATACTTATCATTTTCCATCTTAGATTATGAGCCCCTTTTTCACCTCGTTCTTTGGGTTCAACTGAACACTAGTTCATTGGGACTTGGCACCCACATATCCTCATACCTAGGTAGGGCCTAGAAATGTACCCTGAGAGGCTGATGCAGCTAAAAGAAACAAAAAAACATATGATGGCCACAAGAAAAACAAAAGAAAAATCAAAATGCAAAAGATGGTCGAGACATTCAAATTAGCACATGGGCAAAAGCCAAACATGAGCTCTACCTCACTCATATGGCCATCACCCGATTCCTAGGTCAATGTTGCCCTATCTCATAGAAGACAACGAACCCTTGCATGTCCAAACCCCTTGTGGGCGATGAGTTTCCCCATCCTTAAGGGGGAAATAATTGCTATACATCATACAAAGCAAGCTCTCATTCCTCGAGCTACAAGCAGTAATACAAAGAAGAATCAAGAAAAATCAAAAGGCATAAGAGGGGTGAAAAAACAAAGGCTAAGTCGGTAACTCATGTATCCAAGATTACTCCCTCCCCACATCCGTACACTCAGGATGAGGTACTCCATCATTGTCAGTCCCTTTGACCATGACACTTGGCCATGAAGTCTTTCCCGCTATGTTCCATCATTATTCACGTGGCACCTATTAATTGAAAGGTGGACGAAGGGCAAGTCACTTCCTCTTGGGGGTTGAGAATACCTAAGAGGATTGTCTATTAACCACTCCTACCTAGGGGGTTAACACCATTATGTGACTAAGGCCACAATTTTGGACGAGGAGCCTTGTATTAAGTGTTAATTTGCCCATTTCTTTCAATCTTGGTTCATTTAGATGCAATAATGATTAAATGTACCTAATGGTGAAAGTTACAGCACAAGATATCGTGTGTGATTGACAGGTGGTCCCATCTATAGGTTTGGGCAACTTAACTAGCGTCCAGGTCCTCTAGAGGGGCATATTGACACCCAAAGGTGAGGCGTTGAGAACCATGGGCCTCTGCACAGTTGTAGAGCATCACTTATATCCATGGGCCCCTTTAGCACCCACAATGTTCCTACACTTCCCCCTATATCATTTACTTTCATGGGATGATGCACCTAGACCAGCATGCGCCCATCTAGCTTAGCAGTGATCACAGCGGCAAGAAATTGATCCAGGGCCCAGATGAGGTTTGTCTCATACCTTGAGACATGGGAGGGCTAGAACCATCTTCAATGCCCTCAATGTTGGAGCAGAGTTAAGCATATTGACGACAGGAAGACCCATGAGACCCATTTTGTGCCCCAAACCCAAAACTGGGGTCCACAGGATGATTATGACAGAGATCTAGGGGCCAACCCATAGACCATGATTTTAGAGGGCCTCTACACTTGCTAAGGCACCTATTTCCCTCAACGCTTACCCTAAGCAAGCCTACGCTAGCATGACGTTAGCATTTCTGCTTACACAAGTGGAATTTAGTTTAATTTGTCAAAGACTACTAGGTCAGCGTGTGACCTATACTAGTAGTTGCACATTATTTTATGATTTAGAGAGGGTAGTAGGCTAATTAGGCATTTGTATGCCTCGTATAAGTAGAAGAATATGTCATTATAACTTCTCATCATCGCACCTCTTGGATTTTCAACTCATTAGAGGAATTCTGACTTGTTCTCTTGTGGATGAATTGGATGTCTTGGATGCATTTCAATATTCGGAGTTGATCATGGATATTCTTGGAGCTATTCTTTGGTCTAATGTATGTAAATCTTGCATGTTATCTTGTAAGTGCACCTAGTTGTTGAAAATTTATTTCTCTATGTCTAATGTATAGAATAATTGATTCTAAGTTATGTTAAATTTGCCCTAATTTGTTGAAGATTGATTGAAATGCTATATAGATGAATGTTGCATGCATTACTCATAAGTAATATGTGCTGAAATGTCTTAGTGGTGAACTCCTAGTAGCTCGCCCATGAAAATCCATTTCTCCATTGCATAAGTAAATGCCTTTTGTTGTTGGGGCATCAAATTTCGACCTCCTTGAAAACATTTTTGGCTAATCTATTTCATCCTCGACTCCATTCTCCCAAGGGACAAAGGACTGGTCCAATTGATTGGTGATCATTCTCTATTTTTATCCATATTTTCTCTCTCCTAATTTGGCCCTTTCAAGGCCAAGCTAGGAAACTAGGGCTTGGTGCAAATCCCTAGGCAAGTAGAGTTTTGGTGGTTGGAGAGCCTAAACATCAAGGGGATAGTATTTGCCACAAAATCTATCCTTTTGGTGGGCATCCACTTCAATTTCATCCATAAACTTTCTTGCCCTAGTTGTTTGCCTAAGAGGGAAACCCTAGTTTTCCCTTGCTTCAACTTAAGGGCTTTCTTGAAGGTTTCATGAGCCTTGGCATTGCTAGTACACATTGTTGGAAACCTTTTCTCTTAGCCTTGACCTTTGGAAACTCCAACACTCGTTAAATTCACCAAAACCTAGGTCTCATGCTTTCTTTCCTAGGTCTCATCATAGAAAGCGAATTGTCTCCTTATGGAGCCTTGAACCTAAATTGTGTCTTTCTTGAAGAGCTCCTAGTGAGGTCATCTTACATATTAACCTTAGAACATTTGACATAAGTGATCTCTCTCTCCTACCGAGAGTCCTCCTATTGGTGAAAGTCCGTAAAGAGCAGAGGGCTTTGGCTGTGGTGACAGTGGGCCACTACCCCTTTGTTGTCCCTTGGTCTAGTTTAAGCCTAGTAGAGCATCCCTCTCCTAGGCCTGCTAGATTTTGCAGCAACAGGTATAAAGTCATTAACTTAATTTTTGACTTTATTGGCCAACTTTTATAAAATTAAAAGGTTCAACTTGAGATTATTTCCTAACCATAGATCTCAAGTGTGGAGATGCAATCTCAGCCATCCATCACTTTGGAGATTAGGTCAGAAACTTATAAAAGAGGAAATAGGATGTTGGAGAGGAAAATTGATTGGCACAAAAACTGGTCATTCAACTGGAGCAAAGAGTTGAACTGACAACAAAGTGAGGAGCAGCGAACATGCTAATTTCAGGGGCAGAAAGCAGGCAAGGAGACAGAATAACCCAGGCCATATAGGTTGATTCTACAAGACAGACCTGGGCCAACTTAACAAGGCCAAGCTGGGCTGAATCGACTGGGCCATACCAGGAAAAAATTCTGGGAGGATTTGGCTGGGTCGTACAAGCCGATTTCAGCTGTGTCGTACAAGCTGATTCTGCTGGGCTGTACAAGCCAAATTCTGTTGGGGTCGTACAGTGAGATAGCTAGGTCGCAGAGGCTGCACAGAGCTGGTCATCAAACAAAAAATTTAGAGTATAATTATTACTGTAAATTTCCTGAAAAATACTTGTTGTAATCGATTTTCCAAAGCTGAATAAAAGGACCAAGTTTGTTGGTTTTCACCACATTGGGGTTTCCAAGGTAAAACTGTGTGAAGAATTACTTATGTGCCTGGTTTACTGTTTATTTATTTTTGTTATACATACTGAGTGAGGAACCCATTGTATTTCTTGTCATGAATTTCAGATCTGAAGAAATCATTTTATTTCTGTTCTGAGAAAATTTTATTAGACATTATATCTAACCTGGGTTGAAGAAATCATTTTATTTCTGTTCTTCCTAGTGTGAAGTACCTCGATCTAGCCTTTCAAAATGTCACCTTGATCCTATCAACCTAGAAAACCCTTTGGTGACATATGCTGGGAAGCCTCCCGTGTAATGAAGGTCCACTAAAGAGCAAGAGGTGGAGTGTTGAGGTGACAGCGGCACCCACCTCATTGTTGTGTCATACTCTGGCTTTTGTCTTGTGAGGCCTCTCACAAGGCCTGCTAGATTTTGAGGCAACAGTCCTCTTGCTGGCCTAATAGGCCTCACAAGGCCTGCTAGATTTTGAGGCAACAGTCCTCTTGCTGGCCTAATGCTGGCACCCTAAAGTGAACAGCTAGAATATTACAGCAACCATCCAACTGAAGAGCATAGCTTGCAAAGTCTCCAGGAGCAGCATGCTCAGAAGCACATCCTGTCTAAATTTCAACATAATCTTTACAGCAATATATGTTGGAAAACCTGCAAGTCTATGTAATACACTGGCTCAAAAGAAGAAAACAGTGAATTTGTCATCTGCTGTTCAGTAATCCAAACTCATATTTTTGAATGTTGTCTCAGCTCTTCACTCAGCCATGACATTCTTTGCAAGGTTTGAAGGGTGGCCATAACCAAAAAAAAATACTCAGATGATATGCTAGATCAGTGGTTAATTATAGATTGAAGACAATCCTGTACTTGAGGGAATTCAATAACATGACAACAACCATCTAGGCATACCAAGAATGCCTCTCAAACATAGCGGTTACTGTAATCTGACTTGTACATGCCTCGCTATTAGCAACACTAATCCAATGCCCAGCATTAATATGAACACAGTGTGTTCACCTCACTCTCAAGCCCCGTTGTCACAGGAACACCTGAACACCACAGTGTGTTTACCTCACTCACAAGTCCCATTGTCACAGGGACAACTGAAAAATGTTCAACAATTGATTTGGCTCCCAGGGAAGCATTATAGCTTGTACCACAAACAATAAACACAATTCTACATCAGGACTTTTCAAAAGTTACCCAACACAATGCTGGGTAACACGTCCGAAACAACTACCAAGCAAAGAGCGATTGCTGGCAATCAATTCTAAGCTCCCAAGAGCTGTTCTTAGTAGAAAACAAATGAACCACACAAATAATTTACAAAGTTCAAGCAGTTTATTACATGTAAAACAGAGAAGTGTAGAATTAATAGATTGATGGGATAAACAAGAGGAGAAAGCTCTTTGACAATGAGAATGCCATTGAAGCTCTAGCATAATATGCATAGCTACTAATTTATTGCACATGCTAAAACATCTCAACCAAACATTTTTCTAACCTTCCATTTTTCAACTTCTCATTCAATCCCAACAAATTAGTGTAAACCAGCCTCTTGATCAACTCCTTTGTAGAAGGCTTCTTGCACCACTGCATTCTCTGTTAAAGAATAGTTTATATAACATTTATATGACTCTTCCAATTAGCAAAGGGAAGATAAGGACACATGAAGTCATAGAAATAGTAAATACCCTAAATTCAACATAAAATATTGCATCTCAAATAGATCTTATACAACATACCTCCTCCCACCACACTAAATGTGCATAGTCTGCAACCTGCATAATGGATTTTGAATTTTTTGTTCTCTTCTTTCCTGTGCCTTTGGAAATCTTTTGTGACTTGAAACAAAGAGCTTTGACTCCTCGCTTGCTGCAAAACATGGAGAATGAGACTATCAATAGTATTCCAAATGCATACTTGATAGGTACTATATAAGTATCCATAACAAAATTCCTGCAACAAAATATTCCTTTTATCGGAAAGAGATATAATTTGTAAAAAAAAAAAAGTGTCAAGCTATGTTTCTCTTACAATGCGGCCATGGGAATTCTCAAAAGAGATGCCTTTAAATACCAGTGTTCAGAGGTTTTGTAATTTACTCACCCAGCGTGATTTTCCATAATGCTTTAAAAATTATATGCCTTGTTATGCGCAGTTGTCAACCCCACTTGATGCATTGGAGAATCAAGGTAGAGATGATATCTAAATTCATTTCTCTATATTTTGCATTATAGGGATGTTTCAACAAGTTTCGGGGATGAAAATACATGAGGATTTGTCTGGAGAGCATGCAGAAACTCTCCAAATTTCAAGGAACATGCCCTCTTACATTTGTCTTTTGACCAAAAATAAAGCATCAAGAACATGCTAGAAAATAATAATTTTTTGTTTTGTTTTTACATAAAATATATATTGATATAATGACAATTATGAGACCGAACCTAGCTACAATTCCAACACTTTTCCCAAAAGGGAAGCAATCAATCCACTTGCAACATCAGATTTTTAGAATGTATAATGTAATTGAAAAATCTGAAAGCAACAATGGACAACTTTAACAACTACAAAAACCTAAATCAATCGATTATAACTAAGTTATCAATATTTTATTATTCATATGATGAGTGTGTAGTAATATACATTTATGTATGTCACAATTTTCTAGTTCCAAGTTATCACTTTCATAGTTAAAGTCAATTTTAAAGATCTTCAATATTGGACACGTGACATATAATGAGACAAACAAAATTTTCAGTTTATATTTAGACACCGGCTATTATTATCCGTCCTTATGTGGAAAAAGCTATTTTTGTCAAAAAAAGGCTATGCTAGGCTATTCTTATAATATGTTTAAGATATATCATCATTTTCAATTTTGTTGCAACAATGTATTACAAAAATTTACTAATGCAATTTTTTCTTTTTAAGTCATTTCAAGAAACATGCACCTAGATCAAACACTACACCACATAAGGTGGACTTCCTTCAACTTAGGCATCAAGTCTAAGAGGTATCTATTCTGTGCAATTCTCTCGACACTTGCTCCTAGCCTCGTCCATTTTTCAGGATGCCAATTGAGCAGAGCATACCATAGTGAGACCGCGGTGGATGACTTTACACTCACTTAATCTTGTCAAAACCTCACTGGCATACTCACACAACTGTGAGGAATCCACTCTCTATTTTTCTTGCTATGTCCTCATATGAACATAACTTTTATATGCATTGTGGCCAGTGCAATCACGTCATATTTCATAATTACTGAATTTTACGATATTGATCAAAGCTTATATCTAAACTTCCTTTTTGTTTTGTATATTGACCTTAAAATTTATATCTTGGTCTGTGATTCTAAAATTTTACAAGAGCATGATAGTCTTTACTAGTTAGTCGTTAAATTGCACGTTGCTTGTTTCTTTCCACAGAAAAGCTTCAAAGGAATATCATTATTACAAAAATTTAGAACAACTGTTGTTCTTCCTCCTTTCAGTGATGAAGCATGGAAGTTGTTCCTCGGCCTCAGAATTATTCATAGCAAAATATTTCTATATCATAGGGTTTGTTTCAGCACTATGATATGCAAGTCACTCGGACAAATTTAAGATTTATTGTTCACCCATTCTTACGCAAATTTGGTAAGCTTGCAGATGTCACCTTGTCTTTTACTTAAGGCCCTAAAATATAGAAGGGATTGTGATTTTCCAGGTCAAATGATTTGGTCTTGGAAGGCTTAGAACACTCCCCTCTCTTATTTAGAGAGACTCTTACGTAAGTAACTGGAAAAGAAGAGGTTCTTTGTGTGCAGTGACCTTCAGGATCAGTCCACAAGAGATTGAAAGTCTTAGTCCTTGCTTTCTCAAGAAAATGACCTGTTCAAATCGCACTATGCTGCAGTTCAAGAATTACAAAGCCTTATCCCTACAAAAGATACATGCAAGATGAATAATAATAATCCTATTACATTCTGGAGGAATTGGGTTTGGTGCCCTAATAAGCCGATTTGGATTTACAAGATACGCCAACTATATTAGATTCTTCATGTGAAACGTCCATTGAAGGAGATTATCAACAGAAAAAGTGCAGATGATGAAGAAAGGAGATGGATTGTGCATTTAAACACAGTGTGGCAATCTGGGCTCTTGTCTTGGTTGGTGGTCTGTCAAGGTTTACATTTGAAGGCTAAGCTCGTTAAGTCTAGCTTCACAGATGCATATTGTCCACAATGTGGCATCACTGAAATGGCTCGGCATATTTGTTGACAATGAAAATGTGATAAAGATTGCCAATATCTGATTTGGACCTCTTGAAATCAGATCCTCTACACTTGTTTCCTGTGGAAGAATCCCTGCTAAAGAATTTTGATGCGGTTGTTCCACATTGCTCACGAGGAGCTTGGCATCGCATTAGAATAGGTTGTTTATACTTTATTAGGAGATTGAGATGCAGAAGTTTTCAGTAGTTCGCAGTGTTCTTTAGAATCTTTTCATGCGATGTTGTATGTTGATCTTAAGACCTGGCTTATAGCAAAGGACGTTCTTCTTAGAAAAGATGCCAAGTACTGTGACCCCAAGCTTAATCTGCTTTAAGGACCTTCTTGCTGTCTTTAGATAGATATAAGCTGATTCGTACTCTGTAATTTTCAGATTTAAGAAAAAATAAAATAAATAAGACTACAGCAATAATGATGATTAAAAGGACCATTTAGTGGACTATATTCCTAAGCAGATAAACAGTTTTGGACAAATTCGACCTCAAAAGATTTCTAAATGAGCACATTTCTGGCCAATAGAGGTTAACCCGCTGAGTGAAAGTAGACTATTGTCTTCGCCTCACAAGGGTTCAAATTTCATAAAAGTAGTCGACTCGATCCCATAGGGATGGCTGTAAACAAGCCACAGCACTGACATAGCCGTTAAGTTGGCCACCCCTCCGAAATAAAACCGTAAATGATATACTACCTTCGGGTGATAGCCGTAGGTTTCCAATGATACCTTTGAAAACATTCGCAATCCTAAATTAGCACAATTGTGCCAAAATATTTGCTCTTCCTCTTTTTAACTTTTTAGAATGCGAACCCCGAACATTTATCCGTAAATTTGGCAAGAAATCTTGCCAAATTTTAGATGAGCTGGCAATTCCTACTGTAAATTTAGCCAAACCTTACCAGCAGATGACTCTATGCACAACGCATGATATAAAAATAACTTACTAATGATTCTAACCGCCGGTTAAGTTAAAATACAGAGGCACTGTTAAACTAGCCATGTGGAACTCCTGCTAAATAATCATAGCATTGAACTTACCGGAAATTGTAATAAGTCCTTTGTGGTTGGCAGTTCCAGAGCTTGTATTGAAGCATGAAATGAACTCCAAATGGAACGTGCAACGAAAACAGAGGTTCCGGGGCGCTAATTTCGTGGCCAAGCATTCTGTTCGAAAACGATGGCCATCTTAGTGAGGTCCATAATAGAGATATAGAGGTCCGCCAAGCAGGGATTGGCAGTGCCATCGCCACTGCCAGAAGCCTTTGTCTTCACAATTTTCACTCTACTTGCTTTTGCCACCTTCCGGCTATGGCGTTGGCACTGTGAGTACTGTCTATATCCTCTGTTTACGGCTAACGGACGTGTGGTTTTTTCGAGGTCCGTTAATTAACGTGTAAGTGTTCCCGCCTATGAACGGCGCTGTGCATAATTAAAATAATTCTGGTATAATTACTTTTTTTAACCTTCAACTAATAATGTTTTATTAATCTAAATTAGCATTGCTATTATTATGTTTTATTTGGTCACAACAAAAAAGAGTTTATTATTATGTTTTATGTGGTGACAACAAAGAGTTTATTATTATGTTTTATGTGGTGACAACAAAAAAAATTATTATTGTGTTTTAATTGGCGAAGGGGATTTACAAAAAAAGAGTTTATTAGAGCTAGTATTTTGTGGATGGTAAAAATTTGTATTGCTCCATTAAAATTAATTTGTATTAGTTTCAGTGTGAGTGAAACAGGATAGTGGAAAAGGCTTAAACAAGCTTGGGAAGCACAGGTGTGTACATTTGCAAGTCTAAGACAATGGAATTGGAAAAATATTTCATTTTGGAATGTAATACATTCAAAGACATTAAAGAAAGTTAAAGGCCTAAACAAGGTTGGGACATTTTGCACGTATAAGACAATGGAATCAGAAAAATATTTTATTTTGGAATGTAATACATTCAAAGACATCAAAGAAAGTTATGGTAATATGTTAGCATCGGTTTTTTGGCTTTGTCTTTTCAGCAAGAGTATTGTTGAAAGGTGGGTCAACTCATCATCAATTTGAATAAGAAAAAAATTGAATTGCAAACAACAAGGGTATTGTTGGAAAGTTGGGTCAACTCATCATCAATTTGAATAAGGAAAAAATTGAATTGCAAAAAGCGAAAAAGAACTAATGATCCTATAGATTATTTTAGTCTCATAAACGTTAAAATATCATTTCATTATTTTCACATAAAAAATAATTGTTTATCTTTAAAACCTCCAACATTTTCATCTTGGGCAAAAATATTAATTTTTTAATCTTAATGTAAAATTTTGATGAATTAATATTAATTTTAATTAACAAAAATAAGTTATATAAATAAATCATTCAATGATTTTTTTGGTCGAGACTTGATAAGTTTTTGGGATATTAAAGATTGCACTCGCTTCAACGAAATAAAATATTAAAATAAATTTTATGTCAGTGTAAATATAATAATTATTTGCGGTATTCTATATAGTGAAACAAAGTGTTTAAGTATTTATGGGTCTTGGTTATATGGTACAAGAGTGTAAGTCTATTTTAATCATAAAGAATTTTAAAAATCATTAATTTGGTTTTGATTCGGCCATTAAAATATTAAATTTTATTTGATATGGTTGAAATATTTTAAGAGGTTGTATACCATTTTTCTGAATGGAAAGAGTGAGGATAATTTAATGGCATTACTTGAGCGAAAACCGTTTGCAGCATGTCGCAATCCCTAGTGCCAGACACCACACTCGTTTATCGTGCGCTTAAGAAAGCAAACTAGTTCATTACATTGATTCGGACTCAACCCATTTATATGTTTGCCATCGTCCTTTCCTGCAACGTTATTGGGCTTCTAGATTTTAATTTTTTTAATCTTATTGAGGTTATTATAGACAGTCAAATGCATCGTTAATGTATATTAGCATATGAAATGTATATTTTTAATTTTTTTAATTTAATGTTCTTATCAATGTATATGAAAATATCTTTATCACATATAGGAATAATTTAAAATTATTTATTATTAGTACAAAAATCAAAATATTTCATATTTTATTTTTTAAAAATTTATTTTTATTAGTTAATTATTAATTAAAATATGTGGTGTGTTTTGGAATAGTAGGTAAGTTTGATTAAGGTTGAGGTTTTTTATTTACCTAAAAAGATACAATTATTTGTATGCTTTAGGTATATTTATACAATATTATGTATAAAAATAACAATTAAGTTTAATTAACACTAGCAAATGTTAGGTATGCTTAGGGTTGGGATTTAGATCTAACAATTAAGCAAAAACATACATATCTGCTCATCGCCAAAAAGAAAAATGTGAACAATATTGTCATACTAGGGGACTCTATGATGACTATTCAATTTCTCATCAAAGGAACTAGCCCCAAGGACTCCCTATTGGTTCGTTCCTTTTCTAGAATCAAATCTCTTTTGAGTAGTTTCTCTATGAAGAAATTTTTCCAAATTCTCTGAGACAACAACCAAGAGGCTAACAATTTGGCAAACGTGGCTTCCACCATGGAGGAAGCGAATCTTGTGGTCAATAACAATATGAGTTGGTGCGTTATTCCCTAAGGTCTTTAATTAAATAATGATGGCAAGGTTCCTTGGTGTAACTCAGTATAATGATGAAGGATCGTATAAAAATCCATGGCACAAAGGGGGGACTTATGATAATCAATGGCGTGAGGGAGAACTTTATGGTTTACATACTCCTAATGGGATGGCATTCGGCGGTGGATTCTCCACGGTGAACATGGTAGTGTACGAGAAAGAGTGTCATGCATGCTCAGAGTTCTTGAACTCGCATGCTCTCAACATTAATTCTCATACTTGGATGTGTGATTCCCCTAGTTTCATGATGGATTTTCTTAGTTGCTCTCTCGAAAATTTAATGAATCTGTGCGAAATAGAGGTGGGAATGATGGATTTGCGAGGGTAATCTTGTTTTTATGTGCCTACCTTATGCAATTCTCCAGTATGGTATGTGGTCTGAGTGCTCTAGTGCAAAATTGCTTTGGTCTTTGGATAATACACACAATTGCTGACAAATTTGGTCAAGGGCGCAAGAACTTTTGGTGTTGGTTTTGGTATGCAAAGGGGAAGGAGGGTCGTTGCAAAATCTCCCCATCAAGTTGGGGCATTTGGAGTTGGTCACAACAGTCCAATGGTAAATCTTTTTCACTCGGCCATTTTCCTCTTTTGCCAACTCGACATAAGGTACTCCATATTGCTATTTCCCTCAATAGTTTCTATTTAAGAATTTGGTATGTGAATTCTACTTCAGAAGGTTACCTTGAGCTCCAATTAGGATTACTATGTTTAGGTTCTTTGGTTAAGTAGTGTGTTAATTATCTTTGGAGGTTGAGCTATAGGAGGTTGTGCTTTTTTGTTCTCTTATCAATTCTCTGGTCTCTTCAACTTTATCGTGGTGTTAGTATGGCAAAGGCGGGTAGCAACACGATTTCCATGGAGATTGATTCTTCATCTGAAGTCTTCCTCATTAGTCAACATTTGTTCCCTCTGTCGTGACTCCCTCGAAGCCCTACACCAGGTTGATTATCATCTTTAGGTTCAGGTGCATCAATTATCTCACTCTCAAATTGGACAAGATTTTGGCTCTACAGAACCAAATTTCTCGAGTGTTGGATGAAATTTTTGCTCTTAGAAGCATGCTTATGGATTTGAAGTTTTCAGTTGAAAATTCACCTACCTTGGAAGTTCAGGAGTCGGGGTTGGGTCGAATGGAATTCGACCTCAACCTTCCAGCAATAGGTTCGAAATAATGCTTCTTCTCAGTGGTAATTGTTTTTGTTAATTTTGGTTCCTATGGCTTTGTTTGGTTCGACAGTGGCACATTTTTCAGTGGCATTTTGTGGTGGAAATGGGTCCAGATTCTGTTTATGGTGCAACTGGTCTAATGATCACTTATGTCTCTTAGTCGAATACGGTTCCAATTGTTACAACTTATTGGCATTGGTTGATATTGTAGCGATTTGGTCAGGTTTTAAGTGTTTAGTCTCTGCTTATGGTCTGCATGGTTTGTTAGTCATGGTGGGGTCTATGGTTGTGTACTGCTTGTTTTGTCTGCCTTGGAGGCATGGGTACAATATATGTTCAATATATGAAAAATTGTAATGTGTCATTAGTCGTTGGAGTCTTGTTCCTACATGTTGTCACGGTTAATTTTGAAAACAGCTCTGGAATATGAGCTAAGTGTCTTTACAATTTGAAGTTGTATCCCATAGGTAACATGCTATGACCACGTGCATATTTTCAATAAAATTACTCATCTTTGTTTAAAAAAAAACACTAGAAAATGTTAGGATATTCCGACACATAGGAAATAGTTAAGTACAACTTGGTCTAGTGTAGAGTTAGGTATAGAGTTAGGTAAAGTGTGTTTCTTTACCGTTGTACATTTTGTAACTTACAATCCGACGGTCACGATATGTAGTGATCCGACGGTTCATTCTCTCCTCGGTATTACCGACACTTGATCTGTGGCTTGACACCCGATTGGTCCATGAATTCTATTTAAAGCGCATGGAGGGTCATTTGTAGGGTAATCCGTGCATGAGAGAAACATATGTAAATTTTCGTTCTTTTATTAATCAATTTCTTGAAGTGGCCGCGTTGGCTCAGGTCGTGGACTGTTTCCCTCTTTGAGGGTTTTAACCACGTCAAAATACTGGTGTATTGATCTGCGATCTGGTTGTGAGCGGTGTCCTTTTGGTGTTCTTTCTGAGGAACTTACCCTGTAAATTCTTACATGGTATCAGAGCTATTTGAGGGCCGCGTCCGTTGGTGATCCAAATCTGAAGCCGGTAGAACTGCATCCGACTGTCGTTTCCTAGATCTGTTGTTTCTAACTGCTTTCGGGCCGAGAGGACTGCTCTGTTGTGTTCGGAGCATCTGTTCCAGTGAGGAACCCCTTTCGTTTCACGCGAAAAGGTTTCCGGTAGCCCTAGCTGCGTCATTTTTAAGATCTGGAGGTATACAGTGTTTATTTGCAGTTTACTGTTATTTTCTCTCTGTTTATTTCGGTTTCGGTTTATTTAGCCTTTTTATTACCGGATCTATACCTTTCATTTATGCATATGCTCTTTGCCCTGCAACTCTGTGTGATCTGGTTAAATCAAAAACAGAAAGGAATGATTTTTCTCATGCGTATGCTCTTTTCCCTGCGCCTTAGGGTGATCTCGGAAAATCAGAAACATTGAGAAAAAATATTTAGTTTCCGGCCAAAGCTAACTTTGAGCCGCAAGGTTCATTTTTGAAAATATTTAGTTTTTCGGCTAAAGCTAACTTCGAGCCATAAGGTTCGTTTTCTTTGCATGTCCATGTTGGGTTTTGTGTTTTGTGTTTTGTAGGGAAGAAGAGCTTTCTCAAGGCAAGCACGCAACCCAAACCCCCCCCCCCCCCCCCCCTCTCTCTCTCTCTCAAATTTTTTGTATAGATCAATTGGTTCAAAGCTATTTTAAGAGAGTAGAGGTCTTGGGTTCAAGTCTCCATTTTGTGGGGGCGGACTTTTTCATTTCCGCACATTCCCGCACTTCGTCAGCAACTTCAACAACTTTTTTTCAAAAAGCCATAACTTCTTCATCCGGAAGTCGTTTTCAAAGCCGTTTTTTTTAAACCAGCCTAATTTTTCGAGATCTATCCATTGGAACACTTATTTTCAGCATCTTTAGCTTCAGTTTCCATTGAAATGGAAAGTCAATACCAAGTTACCCTTGACAGCACCAACTACTTCCAATGGTTGGCTTACATTGAGGATTTACTTAGAAGTAAAGGTCTCTTCAGAATAGCCTCAGGCCAAGAAAAGAAACTGAAGGATGAAGATAAGGCTGCTAAATGGGAAAATAGGCAAGATCAAGCACGTGGGCTAATAGGGATGTCTATTTCTCCAGATCTTAGATTCCATATTGCATAAATTGATTCTCCTGATGAAGCAATGAAACAAATCAATAAAGTTTTTGGCATTAAAAATGAAATTAGAGCCCAGCAACTTGAAAATGAGTTGCTTACATTGGACCCTAATAATTTTTCTTGCATTGAAGATTTCTTGTCCAAGTTCAAGACCCTTAGATATCTTTTGGAAGGTGTTAAAGTTAAGAAAGAAGATAGTAATATTATCTATTCCATTCTTACAAAGTTGGGACCAGCCTACTCTGTGTTTGTTTCCACCTTCCATTCTACAAGAGAAGCCTTCATTTCTCAAGGAACAAACTACAAGTCCCCTTCCTTTGACTCTTTTTGTGATTCTTTAATAAGAGAACAAGAAAAACTCTTACACCTTGGTCTTCTTAATCTTGGAAACTCTTCCAAGAAAGCGTTAGCCGGCCAGCAGCAACCAAATTCAAAGAATCCCAAGAAGTCATATCCTAAAAAGAATGGTCCTAAACCAAACAAGGGTCCTAAGCAATTTTAGCCCCAAAATGAAAAATCATTTCAACAAAATGATAAGACAAATAAAAACAAAGGAAAGAAGACTAATAGACATTGCAATTTTTGTAATCGAGATGGCCACTTAGAATCAAAATGCTTTAAGAAGATGGAAGCCTCGGAAGCAGCAATGAAGAAGCATAACATCCATTTGGGGCAATCTTCAACTTCAACTTCATCTTCAGGAATGGCACTTTTTGCATGTGGTTGTCAAGCATCTCGGTCTGGCTATGCATTAAATGTATCTTCTTCTTCTCATTCTCATGAGTGGCTCATTGATTCTGGAGCTTCTTATCACATGGCCAAAAACAAAGCCATGTTTTCTTCTTTAAATGATTGTAACACCAAAAATATATATGTTGGTGATGATAGATCTCTTAATGTTGTAGGGACTGGAACTGTTCATCTAGACAATGGTCAGTTTAATGATGTATTATGTGTTCCAACCTTATCCTGCAACCTTCTATCTGTATATCAGATAACTCATTCAGGTGAAAGTAAAATCGTTGAATTTTCACCTCGTGATGTTGTAATTAAGGACTTAAGAGATCCTAAACAGATTTTGGCTACTGGCATTGCTGATGATTCCACAAGGTTGTATAAGTTTCACAACTTTGGGTCATCAAATCTTCCCTCAGTATTCGTTGCTCATAACGATGAAGTGAGCAAACTTTGGCATGAGCGATTTGGTCACTTAAACTATCGCTCCCTTCAGCATCTATGTAAAGAAAATACGGTGACAGGTCTTCCTATGGTATCTTGCAGAGATGGTGTTTGTTCCGGATGTGTACTCGGAAAACATCATTGGGACAGTTTTGAAAAACGTGCCTCTTGGCACGCCTCAGCCCCTTTACAGCTTGTGCATAGTGATTTATGTGGTCCACTTCCAGTTGTGTCATTCTCTGGCTGCAAGTATTTCTTAACTTTCATTGATGATTTCTCCAGACGCACTTGGGTATACTTCTTAAAACTCAAGAGTGAAGTATTTAACACTTTTTTGGCCTTCAAGGCCTTTGTTGAAAAACAATCTGGACATCAAATTCTTAAGTTAAGATCTGATAATGGCGGAGAATATGTTAAAAACACATTCATCAACTATTGCACTGAGAATGGAATTCAAATGCAACATACTGTTCCATATACTCCACAACGAAATGGTGTAGCTAAAAGGAAGAATCGCACCTTAAAGGAAATGGCTAATTGTATGCTACAATCTAAAGGACTTGGTCTTAGTTTTTGGGCAGAAGCAATTAACTGTGCAAATTACATAATAAATCGCACTCCTACTAAGGCTTTAAAGAATATCACTCCAGAAGAAGCATGGAGCTCAATCAAACCAGATGTAAGTCACTTTCGTCTTTTTGGAAGTGAAGCATGGGCCCATATTCCAGATGAAAAGCATAAAGCTTTAGAACCTAAGAGTGAAAAATGTACTTTTGTTGGATATTCTGAAGATGTAAAAGGCTATAGACTTATTCCATTTAAGTCCAAAAATGTTATCATTAGAAGAGATGTAAAATTTGATGAAAATATATCGGCCTGCGAGCCTAGTCCGGCGGTTGTGCCACCTCTCCCTATCTCTTCTACTTTTGAAAACATTTCTTCTTCAGATGATGAAAGTGAGGATGACAATCCTCCCCCACCATCTCAGGATCCTCCTTTAGCTCCTGAGCTTCCAAAATGGGTTCGTGCTACTCGAGATGCAGCAGGTGATCTTGCCGGTGATCCTACAGATCAGCGACGTACACGTTCTCAGTTCGAGAGAGCCTCTTCTTTACTGGCTCAAGCTCCAGTAAATTATGATCCTGACACCTTTGCAGAGGCTTCAAGCCATCCAGATTGGGAAGCAGCTATGAATGAAGAATATCATTCATTATTGGCAAATGATACATGGGATCTTGTTCCTCTACCAAAGGGACGAAAACTTGTCAGATGCAAATGGGTTTACAGAACCAAGTATGGACCAGATGGGAAAGTTGATAAACATAAAGCTTGTCTTGTTGCTAAAGGTTTTTCACAGGTTGAAGGCATTGACTACACCGAAACCTTCTCCCCTGTTGCCAAAATGAACTCTATCCGCCTTGTTCTTTCCCTTGCTGCCTCTTTCAAATGGGAAGTCCATCAGATGGATGTTAAATCTGCCTTCTTGCATGGGGACTTGCATGAAGAAATCTATATGGAACAACCCATTGGCTTCATACAAACAGACTCCAGCCTCGTATGTCGACTTAAGAAATCCCTTTATGGTCTCAAGCAAGCTCCTCGGGCTTGGTATGCCAAAATGGATAGCTTTCTTTTAGAATCTGGCTTTTATAGGTGTCATTCTGACAATACTGTCTACACCAATAAAGTGGGCAACTCTCTTATCATCCTTGTTCTTTATGTTGATGATCTTATCCTTACTGGTAGTGATCCCAACCTTATAAACCATGTGAAGTCTAGCCTTAAAAGGAAATTTGAAATGACAGACTTAGGACACTTACACTATTTTCTCGGTCTTCAAGTCTTGCAATCCAAGGAGGGTATTTCCCTTTCCCAGTCCAAGTATACTTGTGATATTCTACGTCATTTTCACATGGAATACTGTAAGCCAGCCCCTTCTCCCTTTCAGTCTGGAGTCAAACTTTCAGTCACTTGTACTTCTCCTGAAGTTGATGCTACATTATACCGTCAACTTGTAGGAAAACTCTTGTATCTAACTCATACTCGTCCTGACCTTTCCTTTGCTGTTGGCCTTGTTGCTCGGTTCATGCAAAACCCCCGTGAAAGTCATTGGAAAGCAGCTAAAAGAATACTTCGTTATGTTCGAGGTACAGTTCAGTTTGGGATTCATTACAGTGCCGAAGCATCTCCTCTATTGGTTGGTTTCACTGATTCCGATTGGGCTGGTGACCCTGATGATCGGAAGTCTACTGCCGGTTATGTATTCACTCTTGGTTCAGGACCTATTACATGGGCTTGTAAGAAACAAGCTACCATTTCTCTTTCATCAGCAGAAGCAGAGTATCGTGGTGCCGTAGAAGCTAGTAAGGAAGCCTTGTGGCTTCGTCAAATCCTGTCAGAGTTTGGCTTTCAGCAGCAGCATCCGACTACACTTTGGTGTGATAATCAAAGTGCCATTCAGCTATGCAAAGATCCAGTCCAACATCAGCGCAGCAAACACATTGAACTGCACATGCACTTCATCAGAAAGCTCATTCACGACCATGTTCTTGAAGTGCAATATTGTTCAACAGATGATCAAGTTGCAGACGTCTTCACAAAGGCTCTCACAGAGGCGAAGTTCACTAAACTTCGATTTATGGTTGGAGTTCAGGAAGTTGTCACTAAGGGGGGATAGGCTCTAGTGCCTCCTTCCTTCTCCTATTGTGTCATATTTGTAAATCCTTCAATCCTATCCCATGTTGTTCTTAAGGGGGGATGTTAGGATATTCCGACACATAGGAAATAGTTAAGTACAACTTGGTCTAGTGTAGAGTTAGGTATAGAGTTAGGTAAAGTGTGTTTCTTTACCATTGTACATTTTGTAACTTACAATCCGACGGTCACGATATGTAGTGATCCGACGGTTCATTCTCTCCTCGGTATTACCGACACTTGATCCGTGGCTTGACACCCGATTGGTCCATGAATTCTATTTAAAGCGCATGGAGGGTCATTTGTAGGGTAATCCGTGCATGAGAGAAACATATGTAAATTTTCATTCTTTTATTAATAAATTGCCTGAAGTGGCCGCGTTGGCTCAGGCCTTGGACTATTTCCCTCTTTGAGGGTTTTAACCACGTCAAAATACTGGTGTATTGATCTGCGATCTGGTTGTGAGCGGTGTCCTTTTGGTGTTCTCTCTGAGGAACTTACCCTGTAAATTCTTACCGCAAATGTTTCAATTTACACAATAAAAAAGGTAAAAAAACATTATATCCAAGGGATTAAAACAAATAAAAAAATCTAGTATTTTGAAAAAAAAAAATATAGTTTAATATTTATAAAGTGTATACTCCCGAATTTTGTTAGTATTGAATTTTAGGCAGTTGAATTTTTATTTCATTTTTCCATATCGAATCGAATATGAATCTGATTCGAACTCAAACTCAGCAACTATGGATCTATCAAGTGCCAAGAGGGAGCATATATCTAGAGCGAAAGGAGATTTGATCTCTCTCGATATTTGGTAGGTCCAAAATTAAGATGAATCATGTCTTTTTATGTAATGAATCGCTCTCAAAACTCTCTAAGAGGCCATCTGGTTTCCCTCTCTTGGTAAGATGACTCTCCTGGTCCTGAATTAGTGATGGCTGGTGGGCTCCAGTATTGCAGCAATAATGTTGCAACTCCTGGGACTCCCTTCTTTACTTTTATCAACCCGGTAGTTCGTAAAAAACTTGGAAGCGACGGTGTTGTATGCACAAGTACTAGCTCTTGCCACAACTGTCACTTGGTCAGCTGGCACAAGTCCACTAGGGGCTTAAGCCAACTTCTATGAGCTCTTAGAAGAAGCTTTTTAACTGATGGATGAAAGCTAACTCAAAGGAAGCTAATCTACTTGCGGAAAGAAACTGAAAGCCAAAAAGTAACGCAAACCCTAATTCTACCAGCTAGTCCTACTGATGCAAAGGAGAGAATGCAAACTATTGGAAGAGATGCCATTACTTCTATGAAGGTAAAATACATGTGTCTAGACTACCTCTATCTGAAGAAAACATCTTTTTGTATTTTTGAATAAGTTATTAAAATTATCGTGCATGTGCTTTTTAACTGGCTTTTTACTGTGCAGGGGTGGATCAAGGAAGAGAAATGCTTGGAAGAGGTTGGGAAGGTTCAGAGAGGGTCCAAGGAGTCCCTACACCCTTCCGGAGAGTTTCACAAAGTTTGGCTATCAACAAACCTCATTTGTGAGCTTGTACAGGAAGTCTGCAGGGGTTCTACAGGATGTTCAGAGATTTCTACAGGATGTTCAAAAATTTCTACAGGATGTTTGAAACGTGGATTTTAGAGGATGGGTGAGTGAGGGAAGATGCATGAATGGATAGGGAGGTAGGATAGGGGCCTGGAGTGACCCAGGGACTGGTGGATGGACTGGTGAGAGGGTGTAGAAGGCTGACTTGGCTTAAAGAAGGTTAAGACAATGATGGAGCAAGAAGGTAGGGTTACGTGGGCAAAAGGATAGTGTGAGATGAGGAACCTAGCTAGGAGATGGAACAACCGGCTCTGATGAAGCTTAGGTAGATGAGAGAGTGGTAGAGATGCCCTGCACAGTGTACATTTAATAGAATCAACAACGTCTTACAAATAATCAAAGTCCTAGCTAATCTAATCTAACTGTCAATAAAACGAACGAACAACAGCTTTATTTGGAAAGAAAACCATGTACATCAATCATGCAAAGAAACATTTTAGAGATCTGAACCCATAACTAACTTCTGCAAATGAAAACAGTACACTAAGGATTGCATGGTCAAGCAAACTAGTGTTTTTGTTGGGGCAACACTGTTTCTTCAATTCCAGCCCCTGATCCAATAAGGATGAGGGCAAACAGAGAGTGTTGTTGAACCTTTTCTTGGAGATTTTTCCTGTTATTATCCTACCAATCCATTTTAAACATCTAAAACAATTCTATTCATAAACAGTGACCTATTCAACCAACACAACTAAATCTGCCCAACGGAAATACGTTTCAAATGCATAAAAGGAAAACAACGATGCATAAAGGAAAGGTAGCAGTACAAAAAGGAAGCCCTAGGCTCTTAGGTTGGGCCCAACCCTGAGTGCTATGGCTCCTATAGAAAACTCAGAGTTGATATAAAATCGGACTGCTTCTCATTATCAAAAAATAGTCATAAGTCAAGAGTTATGCCCAAAATGGCTACAAAAGAACAAAGTAGAGCTAACAGCACTGTAGTGCAAAATAGGCAATGGTTTCCAAAAGTCCCTCACGAAGGTTGAGGCCTTAACATTTATACACCACGAGGGCCCTAGCTGGCCTCCTAAATCTATGGGACTTGGCTGTCCAAACTATGAGTAGACAGCCCCTTCTAAAATCTGCTTGGCTGCTTTCTAGATCCGGTTTTGGTGGCGTTTGGAGCTCGGAGTTGGGGGTGAAGATCCTGATGAAGGCTATTTAATGCCATAGACAACCCCCCTACGAATCCTCACCTCAAGCTTGGCTGTCTTCTAGCTCATGATTGCTCGATTTTGCTCCAACATGTGTCAAAAAACCTGAAATGAGCACGTGTTGGCCACCTAGGAAGAGTGACTACCCTTATTCATACAAATGACATAAACATACTGAAAAATAATGCATAAGCTATGAAAAATGAAGGATTGAACAAGGATAATTAGGCCAAATGAGCCCAACAAGTTACCAAATTTGGGGCTCATCAATGGCTAACTATTTTTGTTTTTTGTCAAAACCAGGCATAGTCCGGCTCAAAACTCTCTGAACTCTCTGGCTCATAACTCTAACTTACAAAAAAAAAGTCTCCTACTTGGAAAAATCTTACTAAGTCTAAAACTAGTGGAAGTAAGGCATTTGTGGAGCTAAAGCCTGTGTGGAAGTAAAGAATGTGTAGAGGTAAATCATGTACAGAGGTGAAAGGGTAAGTTCCACTACTCTGCACAAGGTCCAAAAGAAAGTATGTGATTTATAATCATGTTGGGAAAGTGGCCCATGTATTTAGACTTCGATGCAAATGATAAATAATAAAATTGTGGCAAATAAATTAACAAGAGGTAATAAATAATTATTTATCTTATTTGGAATTTAACCTGTTTTTTTGCTTGATTTAGTCTCACACCCAATGTTTTGGAAGAAGTTAAGACATAATAAATATGTTAAGGAATTAATAATTATCATGGCTATATGATTTCTCTAGTCGTAGAATTATTTTTTGGGTTATGTGAGAGAAATGAAGCTATGTCAATGCATGCAAGATGAATATAGAACCCAAAGTTGCTAATTGGGTTTAGATTCACATTAATTATCTAATTTGAATTCATTAAATTTGATATAGTCCACACAAGAATATTTCCAATGGTATATATGTGAAAATTTAGCATAAAGTGAGTAACTCATCCTCCCTCATTTGGTGGAAATCTTTCCTTTTTTCCCTAGATTTTTGGTGGGCTAGAGGTATTCCCTCTATGAAAGAAGATAGTATGTCCAAATGTGATTCTTGTGTTTTTACTTGGTAATAATTTAAGACGAAATTATACTTACCAGATAAACTTTTAATTTATGGAAACAAGATTTATTAATTCCATTCATATAAATATGTGTGTGCTCATATTAATGTTTATAGGTCCGTGTGATAAGCCTCATGCTTGCAAAAATATTACGAAGTCTAAAACTTGTGGAAGTCAAGCATGTGTGGAGCTGAAGTCTGTGTGGAAGCAAGGCATGTGTGGAGCATGAACACACTCTGATGAAGGCAGGAGTGAGTATATTGTTAGAACCCGTGCAACCACTTTATCAGGAGAGGAAAGTTGACCTTGGAAAATGGATTTATTTATAGCAATCCACACTCCCTAGCAAATGAGCGGGGCAGTGTTTCTTAAATGTTCACATTTATTGGTTCCCACCAGTGTTTCCATGCTTCAACAAAATACTCAGCCTGCCAAGTTATTTTGAATCCTATATTATTTTTGCAAAAATCCCATATCTCCAATGTGAAAGGGCATGTCAAAAATAGGTGAACCATTGATTCTTCTCCATTATTACAAAGAGAACACCAACTAAGTCCTTCCTTCTACCTCTTTTGTTGATTATCCTAGGTAGGAATTTTATTTTCCATAAGATATCATAGAAACACTTAGGCTTTTGTAGGGCAACATAATTTTGAGAGATTTTTCCACCACCACTCCAGGGCCTCTAACCTACTATCATTAATTAAGTGAAGGTAGCCCAACTTGGGAGTGTATTCCCTGAAAGGAGAGTGGATCCAACATAGGCAATCCTCCTATCTCGTAGTTGCGCATGCATAAAATTCAAAGTTGATGTGTAATTTTGCCGCTATTTCGCATAAGTTATCGGAAGATTCAACTCAACAACGTCAAACCAACCTTGAGCCCAAATAGATGTGCACATATTGTCAGCCACCTGGTTAAGTGTAATCCTTCCATAATTGTTTAGGAAAGTGACCATTTCAAGAGGAAGATGAAAATGTTCCTCATAGCCAACCCATGGATCCATTCCAATTTGCAACTTTTCACCATTTCCCACCTTCCAGGCCAGACCCTCTTCAATCACTGAGAAAGACAATAAAACAACTTTTCAAATAACATATAAATTTTATTTTTTCTTAGCTGGAGAGTGAACCCATTCTTCAATTGTGTTGGGGAAAATGTAGTTTTTGTGTACAACTTGTGACCATAAGTTGTTTGTTGTCAATAATATCCTACTTGCCTTTACGGCAAATGCTTTTGCAAATAAAGGAATGTTTTTTATGCCCCAACCACCCCAACCTTGGGAGCATGTATTCTCTCCCATCACTCCCAAGGAAGCATGAATTTGTCCTTGGTGTCCGCCCAAAGAAACCAAGAACAAAGTGTGTGCACGAAGTTAAGGACCCCCTTCGGGATCTAGGAGAGGGACATCCAATATACCAGGATGACTTCCAAAATTGATTTTATGAGGACCAACCTGCCAGCTCTAGACAACCATCTAAAACTCCACACCTTGAGCCTTCTTTCCATTTTCACAATTAACCATTGCCAATTTGCTTTCATATACTATTTCGGCTTAAGATAAAACCCCAAATACTTTAATTCATCATCAATTCATGAAAAATAAGTTCATTTCATTATCTCTTTATTTATCTTTTTAGGTGTTCTATATTATTTATCTTTACATGTTTCATTTTAAAACATGGGAGGAAGCCACATAATATGATATACTAAAAAATGTATTCAACTAGTACCATGTTTGCCAAAATACAATAACATCTAACATATCTCAATAAAGTTATAGTCATGTATATTTATACTTTCTTATGATTATTTATAGGAGTTAGTGCCAACTACACATTATTATTGTCTTATTTCCTCCAAGTACACAGTAGGTATATTCCGTGAATGCAATCACATTACCTATGTTATCCCCCTTACATACCTACATATGTGTCTGGTAATTATTTATTTTTAACCATAATGATAACTTGTATTCATTTAAATTATGTCTCTATATCATAGCAATACATCAAAATGAAGAAAAATCAAGTAGACTAATTGTTACAACCAGTGCATCACAAATGTCCAAGAAGTAAAAACAAAAATCTATGTAAAGTATTAACCTACTATATCTAGTGGTAAAGACTTTCCAAAACACACCCTAAAATTTACAAACTTTTGTGAACATAATTATGTCACAAGAGTAGGGGGTTGAGATCATCTTGTGCTTTTTCCCTTTCCAACACAAGAACAAGAAATTCAAATCGTGAGGGGATGACCAGATTTCTTAAAGAGGAAGAACCTGATTGTCCCTAACTTAAGGACAATTTCAATTATTCCAGTTGTTGACAAACACTTTCCAATTCATCCTTTGTTCTTTGAATGAGGGACCTTTGATCAATTAAAATATCCATTACAAAAGTAACACTTGAAACTAGTTGATTGTATTGCATTTGCAATGCAATGATGTCTCCTTGTAGTTATTGCATGTATTCCATTAGTGACTCTAGGTTGCTTCTAAGTTCCCAATCATTTGTACAAATAACCTTGGTGTGCACCTTCTGATCTAAGTAGAATGTCCATTCCATAGGAAGAGAAAAAGGAGAGGAATATCTAAATGCAAGCTCGACTCCCTAAAAAAGGTCACCAATCCTCGATTGACAACCATAATCTATTGATTAGTGTCTTGAAGAGTTGAAAGCCAATAGTTTAAACATTAACCACTTGCCACTAAGACTTTGTGATATTGGGTCCTACCATTTTCCACATCTGTCACAATGTCTACCAAATTGGGACTGTCACCTTAACAAAATTTCCCCCACTCAAGAAATGATATCCACCAACTCTGTGCTCTATTAGCCTAAAGCCCACAATCCTTCTACTCTTCCACAGTTTGGCTAGAAAAGGGTTTTCCATCTAAATAAAAGAAGACAAACTTTATAGTGAACAACCACCACCCTTTATTGTATAATGTACAATCACATGAGATAACCACCATTCTCAACCCAACTTTGCAATTTTGGATATTAACATTTTGGTACATTGAAATGGCCTCATCACACATCTCCTTATAGTTCAAATTGGCCTTCTTAATGTGAGGGAACCAAGAATATGCAGAGCTAAAGTACTGTGAAGACATTAACATGATTTCATTCTACAATTTCCTTGCATGGAGTTGGCTTATGGATTGTGTGACCATAATGTCCCTATACTTTCCCTATTTCCTCAACTTGATGGGAGTCCTGATGCTAATATCATGAGGAAGTCGTTGATCATAATCAAACTATCGGACAAATCCAAGATTATAACTCTACCACCTATCCTAATTGAGAGCCTATGCCACATATAAATTCAAAATAGACTACCCTACTTCCAAACTCATCACAATTATAACCATACAATGAGCCCAAGTTGTATTGTCATAAAGGTTGATGAAAAAATCATAATTATAGATAATGAAATGATCACATTCCCCTCATTACATTTCTCCCACAAATCTCCATTTTCATCCACAAGTCTCTCATACAACATTCACATGTTGGAAATTGCATGGTGACTATAGGAGATCATCTTCTACCCCAACTCACATTCATTTGTGCATATATTACTATGCATGCATGATTCTTCCATGTAGGAGATGCCACATGGGGCTTGTCTTCATGGAGCCTACCATTAATCCAATACTTAATCTTCATACTTCATGGATAGCTTGATATTCTAATTGTCCATTAATCCATAATGTTTCTAAAGCCAAACTAGCTCCTTTGTTCACCATCTTTGTTGAAAAATACAACAAGACTTTTTCAATTTCATTTTGCTTTAATTAAATTGATAAAATTCAAATTTCCACATCAACAAACAACTTGGATGCAGTTAACTTGCATGACATGGCTTGTGTCACCCAATTTACTTAGTAAATTCGAGTTGGGGGAGTTAGAGTTTAGTTAATCATGTGTGACTGCTACTTTGTAGGAACCAAAGTTAGTTATCTCGAGTTGTTTTCAATTAAACTAGTTTCAACTGTTGAAGGAACAAGTGGAAGGTTAACTGTGCAGTGAGACTTCAGTCTAACTCAGTGATCATCCAATTAACTGATCAATCAACCCAAAATAGCTAGTGCATGTAGAGAATTCGAGTTTCCCAGTTGTGGTGGAGATTCCAATGTTGAAAATGCAAGAAGAAAATCTCAGTTTAACATTGCCTTGGTCAAGCTAGAGAAAATTCAAATTTCCACATCAACATAAATATTGGAGGTAGTTAATTGAGGTGACATGGCACTTGTCACTCAGTTAACTCAGTTAATTCGAGTTGGGGAAGCTTGAGTTCAGTTCATTATGATTGTTTGCTAATTTGTAGTAATTTATTCCAGTTAAATTGAGTTATGGTGAGTTAAACTAGTTTTAATTGTTGGAGGAACTAGTGGAAGGTCAATTTGTGGAAGTGTGACTTCAAACACACTCAGTGATCAACCAGTTAACTAATCAATCAACCCAAAATATTTGATGCATGCAGAGAATTAAAGTTACCCAGTTGAGATGGAGATTCCAAGGCGATGTACTATCAATTGTAGACTATTCTAATGTGTACAGGTGATGCATGCAGTCAAGGGATGAGCCTAAGGGAATTGCGCAATTCAATTGAGGGATTTTCCTAATTAATAGGGGCCTAATTCATTAAGGAACAATGTAAGGAAATAGGATCTTAGAGGGCTTGAAAATTGGCTAAGTGTTGGCTAGGGTTAGTCAATTAAGCAGAGGGGTAGACTATACACTTGCAGGTTGGCTCAGGCTTGAGCAAGCATATGCATTCATCTCTATTCTTTGATTAATGAAAAACAGATAGGATGGGGTTGTGAGTAATTGATTTCCCCTAGATAAATCTTTGGGCATGTGTGATAAATATTCTTGCATGTTTATGATTTGTGATCTCGATTGTGAATTGAATTCTGCAAAGCAATAGAGTAGATTTGAGTCTTGTGTTTTAGTAAATTTCATGAGTAGTTTCAAATCTACTCATAATTTCTACATGGTATTAGAGCAGGATTCACAGTGGAGAATAAATTTTTAACTTGTTTATCAGGAGGATTGAATTTGCAAGATCAAACCTTCAGAGCTAGAAGGATGGATTTTTATGGATTAAGACTGGAGTATTCCCTTGAGGGAAGCTCAATTTTTTTTGCTTGGAAGGACCATGTGGAGGCAATGTTAGAAGACAATGGTTTGAAGGAATTTGTTGCTAATGACATCCTGAAACCAGGATCAATATATGCCTAAAATCTAGCAGAATGGAAGAAGTGTGTAGCCAAGGCGAGGAGAATTATATTGGAGGGAGTACGAGACCACATTGTCACCAATATCCACGAGAAGGAAACTCCTTATGCAATGTGGCAAGATTTGACAAATCTATTCTAGAGTAGCAACGAACACAGGAAATTGGCACTCAAGGATAAACTTTAAAATATCAAGATGCAAAAGAATGACTCCGTTCAACAATATTTGAGCAGGTTCACACAATATCGCGATGAACTTGCAGGAGTTGGTGTCACGGTCTCAAATGATGATTTGGTAAGCCTAACCCTTATAGGCCTTCCCAAGAGTTGGGATAACTAACAAGATTCGTTGAATGGGAGGAAGAAACTACCAAATTGGGAATGCTTATGGTCTGATTTGGTACAAGACAAAATAAGGCGGAATACTAGAGACAAGACTTCATCCAAGGGTGAGGATGAACAAAAATATGCATTGGCTGGAAAGACAAAGAAGGAAAAAAGGAATAAATACTAATCCAAACCAGAATCTAGTCAAGGGGGCAAGAAGAAGGAATTGTCAAAAATTAAGTGGTTCCATTGTCATGAATTTGGGTACTATGCCACGAAGTGTCCACACAAGAAGGCAAGAAAAAATACCTCAGGAGGAGTGTCAAGTGAAGATTTGGCTTCACAGTTCGAGCTTGAATTCACTCTCATCACATGCATGGCGGGCACAGTGATGGGGAGCGTGTGGTACTTGGATAGTGGTGCCTCATTTCACATGATGAGGAATAGATAATTTTTCAGTGACCTAGAGGAGAAAGATCTCCATATGCACATCAAGATGGGAGATAATGGAGGGTACAACGTGACCAAGATTAGTACAATCACCTTTGAGAGGGAGTTGGGCTCCCCTATCAGACTCAAGGATGTCATGTTTGTTCCAAAGCTAAATAAAAATCTCATCTCTGTTGTAGTTTTGGAAGACCGTGGTTACGATGTGACCTTCAGTAAAGGGAAAGCATTCCTGAGACACATAGCCATGGGACAGGTGAAGCATATCGGGGTTTTTGTGAAGAACCTATACAAGCTAGATGTAGAATAATGTGTTGCATTAACCACAAAGGAAAAGAAGGTGCAAAGCCACGATGTCAGTGAACTTTGGCATATAAGACTTGGACATTTGCATCGTGGCACCCTGAATATTATGCAACAAATAACCACATGACTCCCCAAAGGAGCACTTGAGCAGAAAGATACATGCAAAGGGTGTACTTTTGGGAAGTACATAAAAAGCCACATTCCAGGATCGAGACAAAAAGACACACTCAATCCTTGAATGTATCCACTCTAATGTCTGTGGACCTTTCTCAACAACCTCCATCGCTAGGCACAAATATTATGTTATCTTTGTAGATGATTTTTCACATAAATGTTGGATCTTCTTCATGTAGAATAAAGATGAGACATTCTCCAAGTTCGTTGAATTCATGGCACTAGTTGAGAAAGAAATCGACAAGAAGTTGAAGGCCCCTCAGGAGCAATAATGGAGGTAAGTACCTGTCGAATGAGTTTAAAAATTTATGTGCAAAAGAAGGCATTTAGTGGGAGTTGATAGAACTCCACAGACCACAACATAATGGGGTGGTTGAGAAGAAGAATCATAGCATTGTGGGAGCAACAAGATTGATGTTGCATGACCAAAGCTTGCTTATGCATTTGTGGACTGAAGCATGCAACACAATAGTCTATTTGCATAACAGGAGTCCTCATCAGATTCTTGGAATGAGTACACTAGAGGAAGCTTTCTCGGGGAGGAAGTTGGATGTGTCACACTTCAGGATTTTTGGAGCCTCTGTTTACTGCCATGTCTCCAAAGAATCAAGGAAGAAGCTAGAGCCAACCACAAATTTGGGAGTATTTGTGAGTTACACAGAAGCTCCTTGCAACTACAGTGTGTACTTTTCATCCCTCATAATGATAATTGTCTGAAGGGATGTTAAGTTTGATGAGGAGAAAGCAATGAGATGTTCTCTTTAGAGGGAGCTTCAATTGCAACCATATCAGGAGATTCTAGCTTTGAAGGAAGAACCTCAAGAAGTTATGCAGTAGCCACAAATTGAAGAGCATGGAGTAGAGACAACCACTCAATAGGAACCATGCAGAGAAGGAAGGAAAAGAACCATAGAAGTTGAGAGATTATTTCATGATGCTAGAGAGAATGTGGGAGCACCCACTTCACATCGTAGGCAGAGAAGGTCACATGATCGGTACACTGGCTACATGCCTCTAATGACTAAGCTTGTAGATATTGAGCCATCCTCTTTCGAGGAAGCAATAGAGGAACCTGTGTGGGTTGATGCAATGGTGGAGGAATATGATTCCATTGTAAAGAACAATGTTTGGGAAGTGGTCCCAAGACCAACAGATAAATCAATTGTGGGCTTGAGATGAATCTTCAAGGTAAATCATGCAACAAACAGAAACATAGAGAAGTACATGGCCATATTTGTGGCCAAAGGATTTTCTCAAGTTGAGGGAATTGACTACGAGGAGACCTTTGCTCCAGTAGCAAGGTACTCATCCATTAGATCAATTCTTGCAATGGTTGCGCAGATGGGGTGGAAGATCCACCAGATGGATGTAAAAACAATATTCCTCAATGGAGTTATTAAGGAGGAGGTGTACAACGAGTAACCAAAAGGTTTTGAGACATTTTATCGAGAGTCGCATGAGTGCAGACTCAAGCGAGTGTTGTATGGTCTCAAGCAAGCTCCTTGTGCTTGGTACACTAGGATCGACAACTATATCGCCAAGTTGGGCTTCACCAAAACTGAAGCAGATGCAAACCTTTATCATATTATGAGAGAAGGTAAATTATTGATTATTTTCTTATATGTTGATGATTTGATTTTAACCAGTGATGAGGAAACGATTAGATGATAATTTGAAATGAAGGACATGGGACTCATGCGCTACTTCCTCGGTTTAGAAGTATGGCAAGGAGATGGAGAACTGTTTGTCTCTCGAGGCAAGTATGAAAATGAGATATTGAAGAAGTTTTGCATTGAGAGTAACAAACCCATGGAGACTCCTCTAATGACTAGTTGGAGGAAAGAGGATGCCACTTCAGGTGAGGGAGTGGAGGCTACCATTTATTGGAAGCTTGTGGGTTCACTAATGTATCTTGTGAACACACGACCAAATATGTGCTATGCGATCAACCAATTGAGTCAAGTTATGGTTAGGCCAACCAAATTATTTTGGAAGGCAACTAAGCATGTTTTATGGTACCTAGGAGGCACTACCCTGTTTGGACTATGGTATAGATGGACAAAGGGAGTGAAGCTATGTAGATTCAAAGAGGCAGATTGGGCGGGGAGTCCATCACACCGAAAGAGTACATCAAGAGGAATTTTTAGTGTTGGCTCCGCAATTGCTTGTTTTTTTTTTTTTTTTTTTTAAACAAGGTCGGATAGTGGATATATTGCCAAAATTTGTGGTGGAGCAAGCTCCTATTCCAATCGGTTGTAGCATAAAAAGAAACTAAGGAATCAGAAGGGAACGCAGTCCCTTCTCCTATGCATGTTTTGAAAACTTCATATATTTTTATGACTATTCTTGAGTACCACCTAACATATTGACCTACTAATAAAGCAAATTTACATATCATGGATTCTCTGAGGATTTTTCATGGCTTGTAGACTGACTGCTCCTGAGAAGTTGACCGAGTTCTCTCCTTAATTACTCATAGTGTTGTTTTTGTAGTATGTCACTACTTCTTCTAAGTGCTTGCATTTAGTTTTTAGCGCCATGATCTCTTCTTTCTGCATTTCCATGTTCCTTTTCTGGTAGCTATACTCCATTCTCATTTCGAATCTGATATCCTTAAGTGACTCTTGTAGTCGATGGATCATAAATTTGTTCGCTTTGCATGCTGGACATGCATCATTCCTCGCTGCCTTTTCAATGGGGTTGAATTCCATTTGATTTGTTTTCTTCTTCTTCCTCTTGTGCTGCTTGCTATTCCTTGTGTTGTTGTGCTTCCTGTGTCTTGTTTTGCCTGAGATAATCCTTATTCTGTTGTTGCTGCATGCCTGTCTTTTGTCCTGCACTTTACTGCTTGTTGTAGCTTGGCTATCCTGTTTGCGACAGTCAGGAAGAAGGGTCGTAGAGGAGGAGGGAGTTAAGAGACGAGGATGATCGTTTGTGGGGGAGTGCGAATGGGAGTTGATGATTTG
Source organism: Pinus tabuliformis (assembly GCA_031772625.1). NCBI lineage: Eukaryota > Viridiplantae > Streptophyta > Pinopsida > Pinales > Pinaceae > Pinus > Pinus tabuliformis. The sequence goes on along the minus strand of CM062806.1, from coordinate 822,251,585 downwards.
CGTAGCAAGGATGGGTGATAGTTTGGAGGAGTTGACGAGATGTAGGATTCGTGGGCAGTGAGGAATAAACAGGGTGGAGCTTAGGGAAGGCAGAGACGCTTGGAGCAGAACAGGGTAGATGAGGGGCAATTCAAACATACAACATTGCCTTGAACTAGAGTTGCATGATATGCTGCATTTCCAATTGTATTTGTAGAGGTTGGAGGCTACCCAGAGCCTTTCACGGATGGGATGAGTTACTACGTGATTCTTGTGACCAAGATCGCGATCGTCCTTGCTGCTAACACTGATGTGATTTTTTGAGCTGCTCTGATTTTTCCTTGAAGTTCTCGAGACTTTCTACTTGTCATTGCGGAGATATGCCTTTTGTTGATTTCTGACTGCTACTTTTTTTTTTCTTTTATGAGTACTCTTTGTTCCTTGTTTTTGGTGGAAATCATACCTATGATTTTTTGATGAAGATTAAGGGACAAAGTTGTGATATTCCTCTTGGTTTTCCTGAAAACTCCCTTCATTTCTTTTCACTGCTTGATTAGCAAAATGGTCTGCCTGTTGGTTGTGGGTTCGCAAGACATGTTTGAAGATTACATCTCCAAAACCTTCTAAATTCTTTCTGATTCTCCTATATATTCTTTTCATGAACTCATTGCTTGGATTTTTATGACGGGCCATTGCCTCTATTATTATAGATGAGTCTCCTATTATAATGGGGTCTTGTATCGCTCTTTTTTATTATTATTCTTGTTCCCATTAACAGGCTGTAGGCTTCGACCTTATTATTTGAGACTTCTCCAAGTCCCCATTCATATGTAACATTTTCTTTCCCATCCGGATCAAGAATAATTCCCCCTGCCCCTGCCTTTCCAGGATTATGTTTTGAGGCCCCATCAAAGTAGAGACAATGTCTTCTCTGATTTTTTTTCCAAGTTGTGAGTTCCTCTTCATTCATTCTCATTTTCCAGCTATTTTCTGAAGTTGTCCTCCTTTGTCCTTTTTGTCCATTGTTGTTTATTATGGCTTTGTTGAGCCACTCTCGCTCTTCTTGTTGAAGAGTGTTATAGTTTGTTGATGTTGTCCCCTTGACATTGAGGATTTCAGAAGTTAATCCCCAAGTTTTTGAAAGGGTTTTCCTTATTCTTGGTGTTTGGTTTTTAAAGATGCACTTGTTTCTCGTCAACCAGATTTAACAACAAAGAACTACTGGAATTCATTTCCAGATCCTCTGTATTGTGACTTTCTTCTTTGTTGTATATGGATAGGCCTTCTCCCAAGTTTGAAGAAAATCCGGCAAAGGCTTTTCAAAATTTATATTGATTTCAAGAGGGCTTATGAGCTGCTACCAGCACTCTTTGGCGAAAATGCAATCTTGAAATAAATGTTGAATGGTTTCTTCAGCCTACAAGCACATTGGGCATTGTGATGGGCCTTGGAACCCTTTATTTTTTAAGTTATCACTGGTCAATATCTTCCATTTTAAGAGAGTCCATATAAACATTTTGATCTTAGGCAAGCTTTCTGATTTCCAAACTGTCTTCCAAAAATCCCAGTCTTGTTGATTTGATTGTTCTTGTAGGATTTTATATCCAGTCTTGACTGTGTATTTTCCACCACTTGGATCCCAAAGGAAGTCATCTTCCTCATCATAGTTTATTGGTGTTGCCCCTTTTAGAAGTTGCCTTAATTTTCTCCATTGCGCCTCCAGATTTGCAGGGATTGTTAAGATTTGCCAATCTTGCCAATCTCTTTGGTTCCAAAGAGAGATTGAGTGAAGATTATTTAGACCTTTTCCTATCATCCATTTTTGAATGTCTTCAATTTCTGGGTGAGTCTTTAGTGGTTCTTTTCCCATAATTCTATCCTCCCAAAGCGATATCGTTTCTCCATTGTCTGGGATTTTAGAGATGTAGTTTCTCATTAAAGGAATTGTCTTTTTTACTAGCTTCCAGGCTTGAGTACATTGTCTTGATGGGATATTTCCATTAAGCAATCCTTTCCTAGAGTCGTCCATGTATTTTGAGATGAGTGTTTTTTTTTCCACCAGCTCTCTTTTCCTGTGATCAGTATCCATATTACTTTCATTCCCAGGGTTGCATTCATGAGCCCAGGTAGCCTGATTGATGAGCCTCCTTTTTCATATGGTAAAACTACTTGTTCCCACCTGACCAAGCTGAATTTTTTGTTTTCTTGCTTCCCCCGTCACCATAAAAAGCTTCTTAAGATTAACTCCATTTGTTTGTGGGCACTTGCTGGGGCTAAGATTATTGCATATTGGTAGATAAGCAGTGTTGCTAGGAGTGCTTTAATTAATATTACCCTTCCTGGCATGGTTAGCCACATCATTCACCAACTTTGGATTTTGTTTTTCATTTTTTCAATCTGTTTGGTCCATATTTCTGCCTTCATGTTCTCTTTTGAGATAGGGAGTCCCAAGTAAAAGAAGTGAGTCCATTTTTCCTGTATGGGGATTTCTAGGATTTGTGAAATCCTTTGCATGATTCTGGGAGGGGTATTCCATCCATATATTCTGCATTTTGTGTTATTTAAGAGCCCACCTGAAACTTGTAAGAAATCATCCAAAATTCTTTTGAACCTTCTTGTAATTATTGTTGATGCCCCTCCCAACAACAGGGTGTCATTAACAAAAAGAGAGTGGTTTATTGTCTTTACTCCTCTTGTTATTATGAGCCCGGTGATGTTTCTTTCTTTTCTTTGATTTTCCAAGGCTCTTCTTAAAGTTTCCGCCATTATAATATATAGGAAGGGAGAGAGAGGGCATCCTTGTTTGAGGCCTCTTGTGCTTTGAAAAAATTCGTTGGGTCTTCCATTTATGAGAGGAGCAATCCAGGGAGTGGAGATACAAGCCTGGATGACTTCTGTTATTTCTCTTGAAAATCCAAGTTTCTTGAGGACTGCCATTAAATATGGGAGGCTGACCCTGTCAAATGCATTTGCCATGTCCAATTTGATTATGATTCCTTTTTCTTTTCTTTGCATACTGGAATGTACAACTCACTGTACAATAATTACACTATCTATGATTTCCCTGTTGGGCACGAATCCTCCATGATTTTTGGATATGATTATTGGAAGCGCTTCCTTGATTTTGTTTGCAATTTTTTTTGTTATGATCTTATAAGAGGAGTTGCAAAGAGAGATGGGATGAAATCTATTGGGACTAAAGCAAGGTAGGAGGATTTTGTATTGCTTCCTTTTTTTTTTGAGACAGTCTTCACCATTCTTAGGAAGCCATTTCTAATTGTATTCCAATGGAATCTGTAGAATGCTATTGTAAAACCATCTGGCCCAGGGTATTTGTCTGGATGAGGCTCCATATGGTTGCCACTACCTCTTCTTCTGTTATCTCTTTGCCCATTTTTGCGTTTTTTTTTTTTTTTTTGGTGTGTGCTGTAGGAAGTTTTCATACTCAACCATTTCTTCATTAGCTGAAAGTAAGTTTTTAAAGTGCTTGTGGGCTGCTTTTTTTAGTTCCTTTGCACCTTTTACCTCTTGACCATCTGCTTGTATTTTTTCTATCTGATTTCTTGCTCTTCTTATCTTCGTAGTATTGTGGAAAAAGGAGGTGTTTTTATCCCCTGCCTTGAGCCACAGGCTTCTAAATTTCAATCTGGCCTCTTCTTCTTCTTTTCTGTTTTCCCTGTATATTTCCCAGAATATCTCCTTCTCTCTTAGATAATCCTACTTGTCTTCTTCTTTGCTTTCTTTTTCAATTTGCATGCTGTCCATTTTCTGTTGCAACTCTTTTTTTTTTTGCTCTTGCCCATTCCTTTAGCTTGGTTCTTGAATTTTTTAATTTTGTTTCCCAAATATATTCGGGTGATCCTGATACTTGTAGTGCCCATGCTTCCTTGATTAGTTCGCTGATTTCTGTATTGCTGTCCCATATTGAGCTGTATCTGAATGGGAGTGGTCCTTGATTTTCCATTTTGCCCATCACTATTGCCACCGATTTATGATCAGATGCCGTGGTATGTAAATTTTTTTATTTAATAGAGTTGTGCACTGCTGCTATGTTTTCTTGAATCAGGATTCTATCCAGCCTTTATTTAATGTTGCTTTTGCCCACTCTTTTGTTGCTCCAGGTATATTTTCCATTGTTTGGGGGGATGTCTATTAAGTTGTGTTGTTCCATTATCTCTTCCAGAGGATCCTTGAATGGGTCCGTGTGATATGTCCCTCCAAACTTTTCTTCTATACTTCTTACCAAATTTAAGTCTCCTCCTAGGATTATTTTCCCAATTTGTGTTTCTTTTAGTGCTTCCTTTATGGTGTCCCAACATTGCTCTTTTTCCTTGTAGTGGTTGGGAGCATATATGTTTATGACATTGCACCTCTTTTTTGTGCTTATTTGCATTAGATCTGTTTGTATCCAATGCTGATCTTTTTTTTGTTGTATCAATTCCCAGAGCCTTTTCTTCCATATTGTGTAGATTCCTCATGACTCTCCCATTGCCTGTATTGCTTCCCCTTCATAACTTTTGATTTTTTTTTTAATATTTTAAGTTTCATGGCTATTTGTTTTGGTCTCCTGAATCATAAGAATGTCTGGATTTTCTTTTTCCAGAATGTCTCTTGTGGCATTTTCTTTAAAGGATGATCTCATTCCTTGGCAATTCCATGAGAACACTATCATTATTTGCTTGCTGGGTGGTGCAAGGGACCTTTCCCTCTTTGTTGGCTTTTATCATTGTTTCTTGAGCTCCTTCTTGAGAAGGATTCCATTAGTTTTTGTGTTCCTAATGCCATTTCCTTTGCTGCCGCTTCATCCCTTAGTTCTTTGTTTGACTTTATTCCTGCTTTTTTTTTTTTTATATTCTACATTTTGAAGTGTTTCCTTTGACTGATTTATTGTTAGAATTTTGTCTATTAAGGGGGGGGGGGGATGAAATTGGGTGTTTGAGATCAGAGGGGATGATGCAGGGTTGAGAGTGTGGGGGAGGGGGGGGGGGGTGATCTGGATCTGGATCTGTGTCTGGGGGATGGGGGGGCTGAGGGGTGCAGTGGCTCAAAAGGATTTAGGCTAATGAGAGGGTTGTTGTCTGCTTTTGGTGATAGAGAGAGGGGTTCAGAAGATATGAGGGGCTGCGTAGAAGGATGAGTGGGTTGTTTGTTGGTTGTCTTCTTTCTTTTAACCTGTTCCCATTTGTTTTTCGGTTCTTCAATCTTTTCATTTTCATTTTCTTTTATTTTTTGTACATCTATTAGCAAAATGGCAGTATTCATGACATACCTTGCATTTGAAGGGGATTTGTTCATAATCCAACTGTTGTATATGCATCCACTGATCCACTTTGATTTTGATCGCTTTTGGAAGTCCTTTCCCTAGATCCACTTCTACACAGATTCTAGTGCATGCATGCATATTTTCCTTTGGCTCGCACCTGTCTATGTATTTCTCGACTGCATTTCCTATAGCTTTAACTGAATCATCTCCCCAACAGTGAAGGGGAAGATGCGGCAACCTAACCCAGACTGGTACAGCGCTGGGTACATCCATTTCTAGATCAAAGTCTGGTGTCCATCTGTTTAGATACAGTCCCCTTGTATCCATAAAGTATGGTCCATTCCTAAATATTAGATCACGATCCTCCTTTGTTTCAAAGTGGAAGGTGTAGTACCCTCTTCCACAGAACCCGATTGAAATTTTCCCATTTATTGACGCAGTCCAGTTCCTTTCTACCCATTTTTGGATGGTCTTGGGTGAGGGCCATAACCCAGTAAACTGCTCAACTAATCCACACTCCGCCAGGGATAGAGCTGCTCTACGGGGGAGAGCAAGGGGGAGTGAGATTTCAGGGATGTCTTCCAATCTTTTAACAAACTTAGTTACCGACAGTCGATTCTTTGTCGAACCCATTGCAGAAATGAGAGAGGCGAAAGATTTTGTTGTTCCTTCATTTTCTTGCTAGTGATCAAAGAGAGGATCTCTGTCCTCTGGTGGTTCCATCTTGCTCAATCCTCAGCAGCAGGAGGTCGCTGAGGGGCAGCTGCATGCTGCGTTCTCTGGCTAGGGTTGCGCAAATCCTTAGCGGCAGCAGCAACGTGTTATCTGGCTAGGGCTGCGCTTGTTAAACTAAAATTGGCTCCGCAATTGCTTCTTGGTACAATAGGAAGTAATATTTGTGGCACTCAGTTCAACAGAAGCAGAATACATAGCTACCAGTCAAGTAATACGTGAGGCAATCTGGATGAGAAAGATTATTGTGGTACTGTTTGGTCAGATGATGGATCCAAATGTGATATATTGTGATAATCATAGTCGCATCAATCTCTCTGAAAAACCCATATTTCATGATCAATCCAAGCATATAGATATCTGATATCGCCATCTGCGAGAATGTGTGCAGAGGCGAATAATGTTGTTGCAATACATTCCAACAAAGGAACAAGATGCAGACATTTTGATAAAGACTTTGTCAAGAGGAAAATTTGAGTTCCATAGAGGAAGGATTGGGGTGACAAATAATCCCTTTCTTCCTGAGAGGGAGTGTTGAAAATGCAGCAAGAAAATATCAATTTGACCTTGCCTTGTTAAAGCTAGAGAAAATTTGAATTTCCAAATTAACAGAAATCTTGGAGGTAGTTAACTGAGGTGACATGACACTTTTCACTCAGTTAATTTGAGTTGGGGAAGCTTGATTTCAGCTCAGTATGATTGATTGTTAATTGGTAGCAATCTATTGCAGTTAAAATGAGTTATGGTCAGTTAAACTAGTTCTAACTATTGGAGGAACTAGTGGAAGGTAAAGTTGTAGGAGTGTGACTTCAACCACACCTAGTAACCAACCAGATAACTAATCAATCAACCCAAAATAATTGATGCATGTAGATAAATTGAGTTACCCAGTTGAGATGGAGATTCCAAGGCAATGTACTATCAGTTGTAGATTATTCTAATGTGTATTGGTGGTGCATGCAGTTAGGGATGAGACTAAAGGAATTGCACAATTCAATTGAAGGAATTTCCTAATTAATAGGGGCATAATTCCTCAAGGAACAACACAAGAAAATAAGAGCTTGGAAAGCTTGAAAATTGGCTAAGTGTTGGCCAGGGTTAGTCAGTCAGGCAGAGGGATAGACTATACACTTGCAAGTAGTGCTTAGGCTTGAGCAAGCATATGTATTCATCTCTATTATTTGATTAATGCAATACAAATAGTAAGGGGTTTTGAGTAGTTGCTTTCCCCTAGATAAATCTATATGCATGTGTGATAAACATTATTGCATGTTTACGATTTGTGATCTCGATTGTGAATTGAATTCTGCAGAGCCGTAGAGTAGATTTGAGTCTTGTGTTTTAGTAAATTTCATGAGAAATTGCAAATCTACACATAATTTTGACATCCAAGGCAGTATAAGATCAGTTGTAGACTAGTCTTGAGTATATAGGTGTTTCATGCAGTCAGATGATCAACCTTGGGAATTGTGCAATCCATTTGGAGAAATTCCTAAATAATAGGAGCCTAATTTCTTAGGAATTGCGCAAGGAAATAGGGGCTTAAGCGGAGGCAGAATTTGACTGAGTATGGGTCAGAGCTTCTCAATGAGCAAAGAGATAGGTTATTCACTTGCAGGTTGTACTTAGTTAAGGAAATAAATTGTAATACATCTTTATTCATCAAATTAATGCAAGCAAACATTACGGTTTTTAGCAAATTGCTTTCCCCAAGAAAATTAGTGTGTGCATGTGTGCTATTTCTTATTGCATATCTGAAATTTTTTGTTCTAAATCGTGAATTAACTTCTGTAGAGTAGTAGAATAGGCTTGTGTCTTGTGATTTTGATTAAAACTTCATGAGAAGTTGCAAATCTACACCATCATTTCTACATGGTATTATATTAGAAATTTCAAAGTTGATTCTCAGGAGGTTCGAATTTGCAAATCAATGTAGCAGGATCGCTTCAGAGATTGGAGAATGGACTTAAATGGATTGAGACTAGAGTATGCCTTGGAAGGAAGGTTTAATTTAATTACATGGGAAGATCACATGGAGACAGTGCTTGATGACAATGGTTTGCAAGAATACATCAAGAGAGATGTTGCAAAACCAATGGAATTTGATGCCCATAACCTAGCCCAATGGAAGAAAGATGTTGGGTCCCTATAATACTAGTGATTACCCCATTACTATTGTAGTTATACCCCTTATTTATATTGTTGTGCCCCTATTACCCCCATATTGTTATTTCTGTGCCCCATAGAATCCCTCTATTGTTATTTTTGTGGCTTTATATTATTATTGTTAGGTCGGCTGGATTATATTGTGACTCCTTAGACTCCTATAAATAGAAAGGAGGTTTTGTCATTTGTATCATCCAAGAATTGTTCATTTATGTAATGTAAAGGAGGTTTCCCCCTCGAAGAGGCTGAATTCTAAGGCGTTGATCTATCTTTTCTATCTTTTCTTGAGCTGGTTTCATAACATTTGGTATCAGAGCTTTGGATTCTAGGGTTTCGCTGCTCCAAACAGGTCATCGTGGCATTTTCGCTATAACTTTTTTTCTGTGATGTTTCAGAAGTCGCAAAAAAAACCCATTTGAGAAGAAATCGCGCTGAACCTTGGGTCCGAATTTCAGAGCTTTTTGCGCGATATTTGCGGAGATATGATCTGAGGAAGTTGGTCTTTTTGCAGACTCCTGAATTACATTCAAAACAGGTGACCTGGGGAAAATCGTCATAACTTTTCTCTGGGATCGGATTGAAATTTCGTAAGAAGTTACAGAAAGAGGACGGACTGTAGTTTCTTGTGTGTGTGTTTCAGATTCAAAGGTTGAAACAGTGACTCGTGGCACGTCGTACAAGTTCGCTCTACTGAACCAGTCTAAAAACAAGTCACTGTGGGAGATTTCACATAACTCTTCCTTGGAGAATCCAATTTGGCTCAGACTTGTGGCATTGGAAAGAGGACGCAGAAGGCTACTACAGGTAGCAATTTCAGAATTGGATGATCCGAAATTACAGAGATACATCAGATTCAATATCAGGCTTCTATAAAGTGAAAAAAGGTGTGTAGTTTTTTTTAAATTTTTGTGTAAGCTTGGTTTAACGGAATTCAAAGGGCATAGTAAAGCATTATTATCGGTAACTGATGCCCCGAGGAAAGAAAATGCAAACACCTAGTAAGGAACCTGAAAGCTCTAGCATGACTCATGAAGAAGAGGAAGAAATGCTACATGATATATCAAAATTACAAGAACAAGTGCAACAAATGTCACGCTCACAAAAGCTAACAGAAGCTAAGATAAGTGGCGTGGAATCTAAGATAAATGGCGTGGAATCTAAGATAAATGGCGTGGAATCTAAGATAAAGGGCATGGAAGCTAAGATGGATGATTCGAAGACAGATTTGAAGAGAGACATGGCAGATTTGAAGATAGATATGAAGACAGACATGGAAGAATTGAAGAAGTTGCTACAAGAAAGGGTCACTAATGGTGAAAAGGTAGTAAAGGAAACTCATGATGAGAACAAAAGAAATGTTAATCATGATTCCATAGACGCTAATGTTGGATCGAAGAATCACCATATTCCAAAAATCGATATGAGGAAGTTTGATGGCAAGGATCCCGCCACATGGATATTACAGATGGAGCAATTCTTCGATCTCAATAATGTGCAAAACACACAAAAGGTACGTATGGCAACTGTTTATTTGGAACCAAATCAGTTTGTATGGTATCAATGGCTTTGCTCTCGTAAACAATTTATCACTTGGGCAATTTTTACGGAAGAATTGATAGCACATTATGAAGATACAAAAAGCAACACTTTTTTTAGCCAATTGATAAGTCTCAAACAAAAGGGTTCAGTAATGGAGCACATTGAGGAGTTCCAAAAATTGAACATAAGGGTAAAAGATATTCCAGAGGAGCATAGGATTGATGTGTTCATAGGGTCTTTAAAGGATAATATCCAACATGATGTTCGCCTTTGGGAACCTGATTCATTAGAGAAGGCATTCAGGTTAGCAAGAAAAATGGAAAGCAAAATTATGGCAACCAGGAAGCATACCACTCACAACTATAAAGACGGAAGTGTTGTTGCCCCTAGTCTTCCACAACCTATAAGGTTGACACCACAACAATTGGAAGAAAAAAGAGCAAAAGGGCTTTGTTACAGTTGTGATAGCAAATACACAAAAGGTCATAAGTGTGCTGAGAAGAAATTATTCTACATAGATTGTGAAGAGGAAGAAGAAAAGGAGCAAGAAAGGTCAAAAGAAGAAGATATACTTCAGGAACAAAGCCTAGATGAAGAACAAATAAATCCGACCATATCTTGTAATGCATTGGCGGGAATTACCACTCCTCAAACCATCAAGATAGAAGGACAAATCAAGAAGAAAAAGGTAATAGTGTTGATTGATTCAGGAAGCACCCACAATTTTATTCATTGTAGGGTAGCAAAAGAATTGAATTGCTTCCTATATCCAGCACCAGAGTGTCAAGTGATGATTGCAAATGGAGGAACAATAAATTGCTCTGGAAAGTGCCATAATATCAAGCTATCCATGGGAGAATATGTATTGACTAGCCCAATGCTTTCCATTCCAATGGGAGGTGCTGATGTTGTACTAGGAGTCCAATGGCTACAATCCTTGGGTACAATAGCTTTTAATTTTCAAGAACTTTTCATCAAATTTTCTACGGAAGGAAAGGAAGTTGAATTAAGGGGTATTGCAGGGAAACCAGGAAAGATAATCAGCTCTAATGGTATGACAAAGCTTCTAAAAAAGGAGCAAAGAGGTGTAATTGCACAATTATGTTCGCTAGATGTTTCCACATTGGAATCATCTATTTCTCCAGATCTCCAAAAAGTCCTGGACAATCATTCCAAGGTATTTGAGACTCCCAAGGGTCTCCCACCTATGCGTGATCATGATCATGCTATTCATCTGATTCCAGGAAGTGTTCCTCCAAACATCAGGCCGTACAGATATCCCTATGTCCAAAAAAGTGAAATTGAACGTATGGTTGCAGAAATGCTAGAGGCTGGTATAATTCAACCGAGTCAAAGTTCTTTCTCAGCTCCAGTAGTATTGGTGCACAAGAAGGATGGATCATGGCGCATGTGTCCGGATTATAGGGAGCTCAACAAGCTCACTATTAAAGATAAGTTCCCCATTCCTGTTATTGATGAATTACTGGATGAATTGCATGGATCAATTTACTTCACCAAGTTGGATCTTCGTTCGGGATATCATCAAATCAGAATGAAGATTGAAGACATTCCGAAAACGGCATTTAGAACTCATGAGGGTCATTATGAATTTTTGGTCATGCCTTTTGGCCTTACCAATGCACCTTCAACATTTCAAGGTTTGATGAATTCAATTTTCAAACCATTCCTTAGAAAATTTGTGTTAGTATTTTTTGATGATATACTAATCTACAGCAAGTCTTGGAAGGATCATGTTGAACATGTTGACAGGGTGCTACAACTATTGGAGGAGAAACAATTATATGCAAAAAGATCCAAATGTTTCTTTGGAGTCCAGGAGGTGGAATATTTGGGTCATATTGTATCTCATGAAGGAGTTAAGGTAGACCCTAGCAAAATTAAAGCCATTAAGGAATGGAAAATCCCCACATCCATAAAGCATCTGCGAGGATTTCTTGGGTTGACAGGGTATTATCGCAAGTTTGTTAAGAATTATGGGAGAATAGCAGCACCTCTAACAACATTATTGAAGAAAGATTCATTTTCATGGACTCCGGAAGCAACAAAGGCCTTTGAACATCTTAAAGAGGCAATGTGCCAAGCACCGGTCTTAGCTACACCGGACTTCACAAAAACCTTTATTGTGGAATGTGATGCTTCAGGAAATGGAATTGGTGCTGTTCTAATGCAAGATGAAAGACCCATTGCTTTTGAAAGTCGTCCAATCAAGGGAAAGTTTTTAAGCAAAGCTATTTATGAGAAGGAAATGTTGGCAATACTCCATGCACTTAAGAAATGGCGACCCTACCTAATGGGAAGACACTTCAAGGTAAAAACGGATCATGATAGCCTTAAATACTTTTTAGAACAAAGATTATCCTCTGAAGAGCAACAAAAGTGGGTCACAAAGATGTTGGGTTATGACTTTGAAATCATCTACAAAAAAGGGAAGCAAAATGTGGTGGCAGATGCACTCTCAAGAAAGGATGAGGATGTGGAAGCATTGTTGTGCGCCATTTCTATTATCCAACCAGATTGGATAAACGAAGCAAGGGAGGAATGGAAGAATGACGAAGAAGTGTGGGCACTTATTCGAAAGCTACAACAAGATTCCAGTACTTCTGATACATTTAGCTGGAAAAATGATTCGTTATGGTACAAAGATCGCTTATACCTCTGTAAGAATTCCCAGCTAAAACAAAAGATTCTTATGGAATTGCACACTTCTCCCTTAGGAGGGCACTCAGGATTTTTAAAAACTTACCACAGGGTTAAGAAGGAATTTTTTTGGGATGGCCTTAAATCAGATATTCAAAAGTTTGTGGCGGAATGTTTGGTTTGCCAGCAAAATAAAGTTGAAACAATTAAGACACCGGGTCTATTACAACCTTTATCCATTCCAAGCCAACGTTGGGAGGAGGTTTCAATGGATTTTATCACAGGTTTACCCAAGTCTGAGGGAAAGAGTGTCATCATGGTGGTAGTTGACAGACTTACCAAGTATGCACACTTTTGTGCATTATCACATCCATTTAAAGCCAGTACAGTTTCTACTGCATTTATGGAAACAATTCAAAAGCTACATGGAAACCCAAAGATTATTGTAAGTGACAGAGATCCCATTTTCACTGGAAATTTTTGGACAAAATTATTTTCTTGTCTTGGTACTCAGTTAGCTCATAGCTCATCTTATCATCCTCAATCTGATGGGCAAACTGAGATAGTAAACAAATGTTTGGAAGGATATCTTCGTTGCTTTGTATCTGATAAACAGACACAATGGGTCAAATGGTTGCCTCTGGCTGAATGGTGGTATAACACTTCCTTCCATACAGCAACAAAAATGACCCCATTTATGGCACTTTATGGGTATCAACCACCATCCATCACATCATATTTAAGAAAAATTCTAAGGTTCAGGCAGTGGAACATCACATCGAACATCAACAACAAGTCCTCCAACTCTTAAAGGATAAACTCGTGTTGGCACAAAATAGAATGAAACAACAGGCAGATCAACATCGCAGTGAAAGAAGTTTTGATGTAGGTGATTGGGTATTCCTACGGCTACAACCATATAAGCAAATGTCCCTAAAGCAAGCTAAGAAGGATAATAAATTATCACCAAAGTATTATGGTTCGTACAAGGTGTTGGAAAAGATTGGTACTATGGCATACAAATTGGAGCTTCCTGCAGCTTCTCGATTGCACCCAGTTTTCCATGTTTCATGTTTAAAGAAGGTTATAGGTTACAAGCTCCCAATTCAAACAATATTGCCAGAACTTGACGAGGAAGGAAAAATTATATTGGAACCGGAAGCAGTCACAGAAACAAGAACTCGACAGCTACGAAATCGATCAATTTCAGAGTATCTTATCAAGTGGAAGAACTTATCCACTGAAGATTCCACATGGGAGGATGAGAATTTTATGCAGAAGTATCCAGAACTACTCAAGCGTTGAGGAAAACACTTTTTTGAAGGAGAGGGGCATGTTGGGTCCCTATAATACTAGTGATTACCCCATTACTATTGTAGTTATACCCCTTATTTATATTGTTGTGCCCCTATTACCCCCATATTGTTATTTTTGTGGCTTTATATTATTATTGTTAGGTCGGCTGGATTATATTGTGACTCCCTAGACTCCTATATATAGAAAGGAGGTTTTGTCATTTGTATCATCCAAGAATTGTTCATTTATGTAATGTAAAGGAGGTTGCCCCCTCGAAGAGGCTGAATTCTAAGGCGTTGATCTATCTTTTCTATCTTTTCTTGAGCTGGTTTCATAACAAAAGATGTAGCCAATGTGAGGAGAATATTATTGGATGGAATATGGGACCACATTGTTGCTAATCTCCATGGGAAATAAACTCCTTATGCAATTTGGCAGGGAATGAGGGACATTTTCTAGAATAGTAGTGACCACATGAAGCTGACACTCAAGGATAAACTTTGAAATATCAAGATGCAAAATAATGACACTATCTCGTAGTATCTGAGCAAGTTCACACAAGTTCGTGATGAGCTTGTAGGAGTTGGTGTTACTGTTTCGAAGGATGACTTGGTAATCCTAGCTCTTCTAGGCCTTCCCAATAGCTGGCATAATTACCAAGATTTGGTGAATGGGAGGGAGAAACTGCCAGATTGGGAACGCTTAGGGTCCAATTTGATACAAAATTAAATAAGGTGGAATACCAGAGATGGAACTTCATCCAAGGGCGAGGATGAAGAAAAAATTTCATTGGATGGAAAGGGAAAGAAATGAAAATGGAAGAAATCTCAAACCAAGCCAGAATCTAGCCAAGGGGACAAGAAGAAATATTTGTCCAAAATCAAATGCTTCAATTGTCATGAATTAGGGAACTATACCACGAAGTGTCCACATCAAAATTCAAGCAAGAAGACATCAAGAGGAGAAACAAGTGAAGCTTTGGATTCACAGTTTGAGCTTGAATTTACCCTTATTACATGCATGGCCAACAGATTGATGGGGAGCGTGTGGTACTTGGAGTCAGGTGCGTCGTCCCATATGACAGGGTGTAAATATTTTTTTATTGACCTAGAGGAGAAATACTTCCAGATTCACAATGAGCTAGGGGAGGATGGAAGATACAACGTGACCGAGATTGGTATAGTTACCTTTTAGAGGGAGTCGGGCTCCCCTCTTAGGCTCAAGGATGTCATGTTTGTTCCAGGCATAAAGAAAAATATCATCTCTCTTGTTTGAAGACCATGGTTATGATGTGATCTTCAACAAAGGAAAAACGTTCATGAGACACATAGCCACAAGACACGTGAAGTAGATCGAGGTTCATTTGAAGAACCTATATAAGCTAGATGTGGAAGAATGTGTTGCATTAAGCACTAAGGCGAAGAAAGTGTAGAGCCACGATGTCAGTGAAATTTGGTACAAAAGACATGTCCATTTTCATCATGGCACCTTGAAGATTATGCAACCAATAACCACTGACCTTGCTAAAGGTGCACCTGAGCAATAAGATGTCCTTTGGGGAAGTACATGTAGGTTTTAACCTCGTACAGAAATTACCTACATACGAATTCTAAGAACACATAAAAATAAACAATGCGAGAGCATAACACATAAAACACATATACACAGAGATTTTGGATCCCAAAACGGGACTGCCAGCTTGATTTTTCATTATATTCCTTTCAATGTTACAATACATATTTATACATGCTGAAGCATCCAATACCATGGACCGAAAACAATCACGTCCAAAACCATGTGTGAAAATCATGCACAAAACCATAGGTAGGTCTGCCCAACCGGATGCCATAGAGTGGGGTTACCTGCACCCCTCAAACCCCCTATGAACCCCCCCCTCCCCCCACTACGCAATTGACGCAACGAAGGGGGGGCTCTACCCTTGTTCTAACCCCCCGTTAACTACGTGGGCTAGTCGTGGAAAGAATATAACACAACCAAACATTCTCCCACTTGTTGTTTTCTTTCCACCGGGGGACACAAGAGAACTTAGTCATTTATCCAGCCCTCCAACGCCCATTATTTCTCTACACCAAGAGAACTTCCCAGAGCTCACAAATTTTGTCAATGCATCTGTAGTATTCTTCAAAGTGTCCACCTTTGCCAACAACGCCTTTTTGTCTTCTATCATATCCCTCACAAAGTGATACTGAACATCAATGTGCTTTGTCTTTGAATGATATGCAAGGTTCTTTGCCAAGAAAATTGCACTTTGGTTGTCACGGTCTATCCTTATAGCTCCCTGCACTAACCCCATACTTGAACACAATCTCTGCAACCAAACTGATTCCTTGCTTGCATGAGTGGCTGCCATGTATCCTGCCTCTGTAGTTGCTAGTGCCACTACAGATTGTTTCTTACTCATCCAACTAACTGTACCTCCAAATAGGTTAAACACATACCCACTTGTAGGTCTTCTTTGATCCAAATCTCTAGCCCAGTCTACATCAACAAAGCCATGAATATCCAACACTCTATCCAACTATGGTCTTCCTTGGTAGCACAAACCATAATCACTAGTGCCATGCAAATACTTGAAAACCCGCTTCACTGCTGTCTAGTGCTCCTTTCCTGGTTTTGACATAAACCTGCTCAATACTCCCACTGCATGTGCAATTTCTGGTCTAGTACAGACCATCACATACATCAGGCTACTGACTGCACTTGCATATGGAACATGAGACATGTCCTCTTCCTCTTCTTGTGTCATGGGACATTGTTCAGCAGATAACTATACACCTACAGGAATAGGAACCTTCACTAGTTTACTATCCTACATATTAAACCTCTGCAATATTGTCTTGACATACTTCCTCTGGTTTAACGAGAGCTTCCTCTTTGTCATATCTCTTTTAATTTCCATGCCCAAAATATAGTTTGCAGCACCAATATCTTTCATGTCGAATTTGGAGGACAAATGGGTCTTCAAATCCTGGATAATTTCTTTGTCATTTCCAACCAGCAACATATCATCCACATACAAGACCAGATAAATAACACGGTCACCAATTAATTTAAAATACACAGAGTGATCTGCTTTGCTTCTGGTGAAGCGAAGTCCCCGTATAAATGTATCAAATTTCTGATACCACATCCTTGGTGACTGTTTTAACTCATACAGAGATTTATTTAATTTGCACACCATTGCTTTCTTACCCTTCACCGCAAAGCCTTTAGGTTGCTTCATGTTGGTCTCCTCTTCGAGATCCCCGTGAAGAAATGTTGTCTTCACATCCATCTGTTCTACCTCAAAATCAAAAGCAGCAACAACAAGTAATCTAATAGAAGTTACCTTGGCAACAGGAGAAAAAAATATCACCAGAATCAATTCCCGACACCTAGGAATGACATTTTACTACCAACCGAGCTTTGTATTTCTCCACCTTTCCTTCTACATTTGTCTTCTTCTTGAACACCCATTTGCTTCCAATGGGTTTGCTTCCAGCCAGAAACTCCAACATATCCCAAGCCTCATTTTTGTGCAAATATGCCATTTCATCAACCATGGCCTCTTTCTAGAGTTTTCCATCCTCTGAATCTACTGCGTCCTTCACAATTTTGGGATCATCATCAGTAATAGATAAAGCAAAATTTAAACAGAAAGCAGATGTACTATACCTTTCTGGCTGCCTTCTTTCTCGAACTTATCTTCTCATACCCATAGTTTGTGGCTCTTAATCTTCTGATTCCTCCTCTGCCCAGAATTCCTGTCCTAACCCGGCACCACTGAGCATGCTTCTTGCCCTTCCATCAACGTCTTGTTCATTCTTTTTGCAACTCCATTTTGCTCAGGTGTGTATGGAGTAGTCTTCAGCCGTGCCATACCACACTTCTTACAGAATTCTTCAAATTCCTTACTGCAAAACTCTCCACCATTATTTGTCCTCAGCACCTTTATCTTCTTCTCTGTCTGCTTTTCCACTAGAGCCTTAAATTCTTTAAACCTGTCAAAGACTTCAGATTTCTTCTTAAGGAAATATATCCATGTATTCCTTGAGAAGTCATCTATAAATGATACATAGTACACAGACTTACCCAATGATGGAACCTTCATAGGTCCAAACACATCACCGTGCACAAGCTTTAATATCTGTTTCGCCCTCTTACCCCCAGAGGGGAAACTCACCCGATTCTGCTTCCCATATACACAATTTTCATAGAAATCAAAATCCAGAGAGCTATTACTCATACCTTCTACCATACCTTTACAATGAAGTATTCGAAGGCCCTTCTGTCCAATATGTCCAAGCCTTTGATGCCACAACATGGTCTTCTCTCCAGAGACCACTAGATTTTCTGCTCCACTTTTAGGAACCACGAAACTGTTGCACCCATCAACAATATTGCTATCTCGCAGCTTGTACAAAGTTCCAATTCGAACTCCCTGCATCAATACCAGTGCCCCCCGAACCATCTTGTAGGTATCCTTCTCGAACATTGTTTCTACACCTACATCATCTAGCTTGCTTACAGAAATCAGATTTCTGACTAGTGCAGGAATATGCAGAACAACCGAAAGTGTTCTAACCCTTCCACCTTGCAACTTCAACTTTACATTTCCACGACCAACGATTCTATCCTTCCTGTCATCCCCCAAGAAGACATCACCACCATCATATTTTTCATACTCGCAGAACCACTCTCTATGGGGAGTGAAGTGAAAGGATGCACCTGAGTCAATCAACCATGCCTCATGATCTACATGTGTAATTGAATAAGCCAAGTACACATCCCCAAATTCATTTGAGGTGGTTTTCACCTCTGCAGAAGGAGCATCATCAGATTCCTTTCCTTTATCAGGAACTTTAGATTTGTTGTCCCTTTTGTAGTGCCTTTCCTTTCCGTATTTCTAGCACACCACCTTTATAGGTTTTCCTGGAGATTTAGATCTCCCTCTATATTTAGATCTCCCACTCAATGACTTATTTTTGTTTATGTTCTGGGACTGTCCTCGTACAGACAAGGCATCACCATTCTGGCTCTCCATATTTTTCCATCTCATCTCCTCCGTCAACAAGGAGGAGACTATTTCATCAAACTGCAAGGCATTTGTATTGCTACCTATTGCAATAACCAGACTATCCCACGAATCTGGTAGAGAACACAACAAACTGATGCACTTATCTTCATCTGAAATTTTAATATCAACAAATAATAATAATAATAGGTAGCAATGCAACTGTCTTGCAGTTTGATGAAATAGTCTCATCCTTACTGATGGAGTAGATGAGATAGAAAAATATGGAGAGACAAAATGGTGATGCCTTGTCTGTATGAGGATGGTCCTAGAACATAAACAAAAATAAGTCATCGAGTGGGAGATCTAAATCTCCAGGAAAACCTGTAAAGGTGGTGTGCTGGAAATGCAGAAAGGAAGGGCACTTCAAAAGGGATTGTAAATCTAAAGCTCCTGATAAAGGAAATGGATCTGATGATGCTCCTTCTGCAGAGGCGAAAACCACCTCAGATGAAGGTGGGGATGTGTACTTGGCTTCTTCAAGTACACATGTAGAACATGAGGCATGGTTGATTGACTCGGGTGCATCCTTTCATTTCACTCCCCATAGAAAGTGGTTCTGTGAGTATGAGAAATACGATGGTGGTGATGTCTTCTTAGGGGATGATTGGAAGGCTAGAATCATTGGTCGTGGAAAAGTAAAGTTGAAGTTGTGAAAGGGTTAGAACACTTTTGGGTGTTTTGCATATTCGTACATTGGCCAGAAATCTGATTTCTGTAAGCAAGCTGGATGATGCAGGTGTAAAAACAGTGTTCGAGAAGGATACCTGCAAAATGGTTCGGGGAGTTCGAATTGGAATTCTGTACAAGCTGCAAGGTAGCACTGTTATTGATGGGTGCAACAATTCTGTGGTTCCTGAAAGTGGAGCAGAAAATCTAGTGGTCTCTGGAGAGAAGACCATGTTGTGGCATCAAAGGCTTGGACATATTGGAGAGAAGGGCCTTCAAATACTTCATGGTAAAGGTATGGTAGAAGGTATGAGTAATAGCTCTTTGGATTTTGATTTCTGTGAAAATTGTGTATATGAGACGCAGATCGGGTGAGTTTCCCCTCTGGTAGTAAGAAGGCGAAACAGATATTAGAACTTGTGCACAGTGATGTGTTTAGACCTATGAAGGTTCCATCACTGGGTAAGTCTGTGTACTATGTATCATTTATAGATGACTTCTCAAGGAATACATGGATATATTTCCTTAAGAAGAAATCTGAAGCCTTTGACAGGTTTAAAGAATATAAGGCTCTCGTGGAAATCAGACAGAGAAGAAGATAAAGGTGCTGAGGACAGATAATGGTGGAGAGTTTTGTAGCAAGGAATTTGAAGAATTCTATAAGAAGTGTGGTATAGCACAACAGAAGACTACTCCATATACACCTCAACAAGATGGAGTTGCAGAAAGAATTAATAAGACGTTGATGGAAAGGGAAAGAAGCATGCTTAGTGGTGTCGGGTTGGGACAAGAATTTTGGGTAGAGGCAGTGGATACTGCATGTTACCTGGTCAATAGGTCACCTTCATCAGCGTTGGAGGATAAGACTCCACAAGAGGTATGGATTGGTAAGAAACCCTCTCTTTCACATCTGAGGGTATTTGGATGTGATGCATATGTACATGTTCCAAAGGAGAAACAAACCAAGTTGTATAGTAAATCTGAAAAGTGCACCTTTATTGGGTATAAGGATTGTTTAAAGGGTTATAAGCTTTGGAACCCAGTCACATGAAAGGTTGTGTACAGTCGAGATGTGGTGTTCAGAGAGGTAAAAGATGTTATTAAACATGAAGTCCAACCAAAGGAACCTCAGAAGATAGAGTTTGAGCTTAAGGAGGAAGAATTAGACTCTACAACAGAGGAGGAATCAGAAGATGAAGAGCCACAAACTCCGGGTGTGAGAAGATCAGTTCGAGAAAGAAGGCAGCCATAAAGGTATAGTCCATTTGCTTTCTGTTCAAATTTTGCTTTATCTATTGCTGATGATGATCCCATAACTGTGAAGGAAGCAGTAGATTCAGAGGATGGACAACTTTGGAAAGAGGCCATGGTTGATGAAATGGCATCTTTACACAAAAATGAGGCTTGGGATCTGGTGGAGTTACCGGCTGGAAAGAAACCCATTGGCAGCAAATGGGTGTTCAAGAAGAAGACAAACGCAGAAGGAAAGGTGAAGAAATACAAAGCTCGGTTGGTAGCAAAAGGTTATTCCTAAGTGCTGGGAATTGATTTTGGTGATATTTTTTCTCCTGTTGCCAAGGAAACTTCTATTAGATTACTTTTATCTGTTTCTGTTGCTTTTGATTTTGAGGTAGAACAGATGGATGCAAAACAACATTTCTTCACGGGGATCTTGCAGTGAAGGGTAAGAAAGAACTGGTATGAAATTTAAAGACGTCTATGTATGGGTTAAAATAGTCACCAAGGATGTGGTATCAGAAATTTGATACATTTATACAGGGACTTGGCTTCACCAGAAGCAAAGCAAATCACTGTGTGTATTTTAAATTAACTGGTGACTATGTTATTTATCTGGTCTTGTATGTGGATGATATGTTGTTGGTTGGAAATGACAATGAAATTATCCAGGATTTGAAGACCCAATTGTCCTCCAAATTTGAAATGAAAGATCTTGGTGCCGCAAACTATATTTTGGGCATGGAAATTAAAAGAGATCAGGAAAAGAGGAAGCTCTAGTTAAACTAGAGGAAGTATGTCGAGACAATACTACAGAGGTTTAATATGCATGATAGTAAACCGGTGAAGGTTCCTATTCCTGTAGGTGCGAGGTTATCTGCTAGACAATGTCCCAAGACACAAGAAGAGGAAAAGGACATGTCCTGTGTTCCATATGCAAGTGCAGTCAGTAGCCTGATGTATGCAATGGTCTATAGTAGACCAGACATTGCACATGCAGTGGGAGTATTGAGCAGGTTTATGTCAAAACCAGGGAAGGAGCACTGGATAGCAGTGAAGCGGGTTTTCAGGTATTTGCGTGGCACTAGTGATTATGGTTTGTGCTACCAAGGAAGATCAGGATTGGACAAAATGTTAGATATTCGTGGCTTTGTTGATGCAGACTGGGTTGGAGATCTGGATTAGAGAAGACCTACAAGTGGGTATGTGTTTAACCTATTTGGAGGTGCAGTCAGCTGGATGAGTAAGAAACAATCTGTAGTGGCACTATCAACTACAGAGGCAGAATACATGGCAGCCACTCATGCAAGCAAGGAAGTAGTTTGGTTGCAGAGATTATGTTCAAGTATGGGGTTAGTACAGGGAGCTATAAGGATAGACTGTGACAACCAAAGTGCAATTTTCTTGGCAAAGAACCCCGCGGATCATTCAAAGACAAAGCACATTGATGTTTAGTATCACTTTGTGAGGGATATGATAGAAGACAAAAAGGTGTTGCTGGTAAAGGTGGACACTTTAAATAATCCTGCAGATGCATTGAAAAAATCTGTGGGCTCTAAGAAGTTCTCTTGGTGTAGAGAGAGAATGGGCGTTTCAGGGCTGGAAAAATGGCTGAGCTCTTTTGTGGCCCCTTGTGGAAAGAAAACAACAACTGGGAGAATGTTGGGTTGTGTTATATTCTTTCCACGACTAGTCCACGTAGTTAAATGGGGGGTTAGAGGGGGCAGGGGGGCGGTGGCGTGTAGGCGGACCTCGGAAAATTTTGGTTTTGGACCTTGTGTTAGGATGGGCGGACCCACCTATGGTTTTGTGCATGATTTTCGCACATGTTTTTGGACGCGATGGTTTTCGGTCCATGGTATTGGATGCTTTGGCATGTGTAAATATGTATTATAACATTGAAAGGAACATAAGGAAAAATCAAGCTGGTAGTCCTAGTTTTGGGATCCAGGGGAAAATCTATGTGTATATGTGTTTTATGTGTTATGCTCTCACATTGTTTATTTTATGTGTTCTAGAATTCGTATGCAGGTTAAAACCTACACAAGGTTCACATACATGTCGTCATGGTTGGGAGACATATGGCTAGTAGATGGGAGCTCTATCGATGTTGATACCAAAGAGTTCGTCAAAGAAGGTTAAAGGGAATCAAAATAAGAGCCATCATGGGAGTCCCATTACATTGATCCCATGGATGTGGAAAGGTAGAGAATAGGAGCGGTACTATCCATCATCTCGACATTAGGGGGAGGGATCACAATGGGTGGCTGAGAGACCTCTTGTTTTAGTGTAGGAGTGGGACTAGAATCCATAGGTAGAGGAGAGGTGGAATCACTACGAGCAACCTCTAATTCACAAATCACTTGAAGTGTATCACAAAATTCTTCGAGACAGGGACAACGATGAGAATAATGGCCATAATTATCACACAAAGAACATGGGTGATTCGTGTGTAATGATATGTTATTCTTAGTTGACTCAGGTAAGGTGACATGGACCTCAATAATGTTAGAATCAAGGAAGGTATTAGAGACCACATTCTTGACATGAGGGAGTTCAGGACAATTATTGGTGGCATGACCAACAACATCACACAAAGCACATGGAAGAATAGGCTTTGGTGACTTAGGAGGATTTGGAGTTGTTGAGGGTTCCTTGTCTTTGGTTCCCTTTTTATGGGCTTTGCTGCCCTCATCGGACGATTTCACAACAAGAGTAGGTTCGTGCTGAGGTTGCTATGGAACTAAAGTAAAGGCAGGGGTAGGAACAACAAGTTGGACCGGGGTCAAAGTAGTGTAAGGTTTGAGTTGATTAGGGGGAGTGTTTGTGGGAGGATCAATGTACCAGACTGGGATCCCCAAGGTAATGTTAGGTAAACTCAACATGGCCATGATAGGTGTAGAATAAACTCCTGAGGGTGGAAATAAGAACAGTATCAGACCAGAAAGATAATTTCCTAGCGGAACTACTCCGAGATTGTTAAGACCTAGGGGAACGGTTCCAGGTGGAAATGGACTAGGAAAGATACCAACAAAAGGAAATGGTCCTTGAGGAGTAGTACCGAAAGGCTAGGTTGAGTTAGGAATAGAAGGTTGCGGAGGTGTTGGCTATTGTGAAGGCATACAAGATCGTTTATGGGTGGCTTGTGATGTTTGGAGCATGCAAACATTGGATGAGCTAGGCTCAGAAGGAGTAGGTGGTGGACCATAATAAGTTGCAAGCAAAGTGGAACCTTTGTAGACTCCAGGAGAGACATTGGTGAGGGATAAGACAGTCTTATTTTCAGTCACTAATGAGATATTAGACTGAGGTGAAGTATGAGATTTGGGCTTGTAGTACATCAACTGATCGATGGTGAGGATATTTCCATTGCGGGGAAATCACATCTTATGGTGAACCACATAAGCGACAACTAACATAATACAAGTACAACTACAACACAAAAGGATGTTGTAGTCTAATGGGGCATCAATGACTTCGATATCAATAGAGATAGTCTTTCCAGTAACAATGATTAGACAATTGCGATATAAGCGAAGGGACCGTGAGGGATGACAGTCCCAAGCACAGAGAGTGATGGTGGAAGGAGACAGGTCAGGGGAACCAAGTTTCTTCCAAACACTAACAACCATCATATAGGTGGAGGCTCCTTCGTCTATGATACACTGTTGGAAAATGGCGTTTCTTATAGAGACTGGTATTTGAAATGCAACGAATGAAGGTAGGGGAGGATTTTTCGACTTGTCAACATGAAAGACAATCATATGATCGTCTTGGGGATCCACATCACCCAAAGTAGAGAGTAGAGATTTATATTGGGATGGGCATGTCTGGAGGACTTCCAGTGTTGACATGGAAGCATGAGACTATACCAAGTCATCTACTATGCTATAGGTATGGGTGGCTTTAGCAAAAGTAACGTTTCGACGTAATGGACCTTTGGGGATCTTGGGGATAACCTCTACCTCAAGTGGAGGGATCCGTAAGGTACCATTGGATGACGACAAAGGGTCAGTGGAAACTTGGGGTTGAGACTTAGTCGCTGACTTAGCGAGTGGCTTGTCATATTGACATGATCGAGTCTGGAGGTTGTCTTGTTTGGTATTGACCTCATTAGAATTCATCATAAGAATTTGATAATCATGGTGACTAGATGGTGGAGCTGCCTGCACTGGTGTAGGTTGGGCAACAATATATCCTTGGTGAGGAAAAGGATTGGTAACCACTATTGGTTGAGATGAAGCAAGAGGGGGAGGAGGAGCTATGGGTTGTGGTCCTCGAGAAGCAACTGCTTAAGCTTCCCATACTTGATGCATATAAGGTAAAAGGGGACACTCATGAGTATAATGGCCATATATGTCGCAATAGACACAAGTTTTGTTCATACAAAGACCCTTGTTTTTCTTGGGTTGTCTTCCTTGTTGATGGGTTGCGGAATTAGGTTGAGGTCGTTGAGGTGCATTAGGTGGTGGACCCTAGCTAGCTTGATTAAATTAATATTATCGATTCTTGTTACCTTTATCCTTGTTCCTTTTCTTTGGGTTGGGGGGATTGGCTTGGCTCTACTGAGCATACACTTGGCCTTGTGGATGAGGTTGTTGATGTGGCAAAGGTGGAGCAGGCATGGGGGGTTGGGGCGCAAGTGTTGGAGTTGCTGAAGCGTTAGGTAGTGCATACAGATAATAAGGGGAATCATTAGGATAAACAGGTGGAGGAACTGTTGGCCCTGGCATCTATTGATGTAGATGGGGATATGCATATGTCGTGCTGGAACCTGGATAAGTGTTTCCATGTGGATGATTGGGGGAAGGATAAATGTAAGAGGAACTGGTCCCTCCCTGAGGTTGACCATAACTCATTGGAGGTGGAGCATATGGTTGAGGGTGTGAAATAGTTCCAATGATACCATTTGTGGAATGAGATGCCCCCGATGCATTAGCAACACTAGGCTGAGGCAGATCGAGGATGACAATGTAAACATAACCTGACTGGGTGTAGATCAAATCAAATTTCAAGGCTACTTGGAGTGCATCTTCCTCAGACTGGGGGAAGTGTGAAGCGACATCTTTAGCAATGGGGGCTAAAAGAAATCTAAGGAACCAATCCATATAGACACGACCTTTTAATTCAAGAACTCTACATATGCTCCTCCTTCTACGCCATTCCTGAACATGGTCAGATAGGCGAGTGGCAGAAGTTTGACGAAAAGAAGTCAATAGTTTGTTACCAGTTTCATAACGGATAGGTAACTGGAAATATGCAAGAAACACTTTGGCAAGAGCCACTAAAGGGGAATGAGTGGCTTTGGGTTGATTGACATATCACTTAGCAGTAACTCCAGTAAGAGTGTGTTGGAACAAACGAAGACGAATGGAGTATTTAGTGATAGAATTGGATGAACACCACATATATAATGAGCGAACATGATTTGTGGGATCTTCTCCAGGATTACCTTCAAAATTTGGGATGTCTGAAGGAATTTTAGTAGGCATAGCTGGCCATTTGGGATCATGGAGAAGAGGATCATTGATGAGCTGGCTGAAATCAACGAGACTGAAACCAGCCATAAAAGGAAGCAATGAAGGAGGAGCGATCATACCGATGAAGGTTCCGCTTTTGGGGTTACCCTGGTTGGTACCTAGGTTAACACCTTGGTTTCCCTTACCCACGTTGGTGCCTGACATGGTGAAGGTACAAGGTTGAGAAGATGTGGAATCAAAGAAAGAACTACAAGAATGAGTAGGATCAAAATCATAATGATGATTTGATGGAGGACTAAAAGGATGTACTCTAACTTGACGAGGAGGAGTAATATGTCCTAAGGGGAACTCAAGGCGAAGGCCTCAAATTCTCTGCAACAAATGCCTATGGGGAGTAATGATGTCAAGACAATGATGATTCTAAGGACTAAAGGGTGATTATAGGAATAAAAGAGCAACAAGCAACAAGAAAACACCTAGGGCAGTGGTGCCAAGTGTAAACTAACTATATTAATGATGTTACTCTAATACAAGAAAACACGTCATATCAAACAAAAATACCTCTAGCCTATAGGTGGTCTAAATCCTCAAACATTCCTAAATCTACTGTTTCAGATGGCCTTCCAAAGAACTTCTTACTTGACATAATCTTATCCTTGCAAGCAGAGTTTTCTGGAGAAAGGTAAGGTAGAGGACCAACTACTTCCCATAGGCAGTCCTATAGGGTGTTTTCCTAAGATTGGTCACTACGGTTACCTTCATCCCATAGGGTTGGTTTAGTCTTGAGCTTCTTGGTGATCAACCAATGCACGAGATTCCCTGCCACAGGTTGGGAATCCCCGAGGAGAACCACTTGCAAGATAACCTAGCCTAACCCCCTCTGAATCGGGTTTCTGACGCACTCTGTCTTTGGACCCTGGGATGGTGAAGGATTTTAAGTTCCATAATATGTCAACTTCTATGTCTCAATGAAAGTGATCCATAGGTGTTATTGGAAGCCTATCCCACTGATCCTACACCTAAACTACAAAGGTTGTTTGACCCTGATGCCCAGGTGGACTTAATCTATGTCTGTTGAGTTATTAAGGTGTAGTGTTTCAAGTCTTGGCTTGGCGGTGTTAATCAAGCTCATGTTTGCTCAGGGTGTGAATGTGTGAAAATAGTGTGTCAAGTGGATGAGTTAATTGAGCATGTTTTATGATGCCATGTGCTGCTGAAAATAAAGTGCTGAAATATTGTAAATAATGTTGAAATGACAGAAAAATAAATAGCCAATCAAGCACATAAAATCCCACCCAAAAGGGCTATCAAGCATATAAGCAAGATAATGAAAACAAGCTACTCAACAACACATAAAATGGTTAAAAGACCTAATGTCAAAGGGACTGATATCTAGAGGCACTAATCTGTTGTAAATGGTACAGACGAACAACAAAAAACAAAGGTGAAAAATGCTGCAAAGGATCGGTATGAAGCTCCAAAACCTGCGCTGCTCAAGGGGATTCCAAGGGGGAAAGATAAAAAGAAAACTCTAAAGGGAGAAAAGGTGGAATAAGCTTATCCAAAAGTGCTGAAAAGTAATGGATCAAACTCTGAAAATTAGTGGTTGAAAACGCTGAAACCCTAGACTCCTCACTCAACCAATCTCTTCATAACAATGTGGAGGTGTACTCTAAACCCTGGGGGGTTTTCTTTCCTCAAAGAGAAAAAATAAGAGAATATAGGCCTAGGGGAGACTAAAAACAGAGGTAAAGTACCCTTCCCTAGTCTACACAACACTCTCAGCAAATCTGAAAAAATTCTGAAAATTTTCAAAACGCAGGTATTGAACTTAAATAGTGGAAAACAGAGTTTTTGGGCCAAAAAGTGGGCTCTAGAATGCAGCGCTGGGGCTGAAAAATGTGTTTTTCTCGTGGGACTCTCGGTCGGTAGATCTCGCACAAATTTTACCATCTCATGCTCGAATGGTACCTGTGACCTGCGGAAAGAACCATAAAACCACCAGAATCCGAAAATTTGACTAAAAAAGGAAATAATACTACAAATGGAAATTGAGAGGCTAAAAAATATTTGTAGAAAACCCTGAAATTTACTGAAGCTTCAATCACCCAAGAACGTTGTTATTACACCAATGGAGTCGCCATTTGTTGATGACAAATGTAGCTAAAAACCCAGCGGAGTCGTCATTTGTTGAAATCAAATGTGACTAAAAACTCAATGGAGTCGCCATTTGTTGACGACAAATGTAGCTAAAGACCCAATGGAGTCGTCATTTGTTAGTGTGAAATTTCTTGGAAGGTGTACCAAAAAAAATTCACTTAAGTCACTAGGTGACACATGACCCTAATAACAATTTGTGGCTAATCATGCTTCAAATCTGCAATAAAACTAGGAAGAACTGCAACAAAAATAACATATACGATCGAAAGCAACAAACAACAATATATATTCCAATGCATAACTCAAATGGAAAGACTTTAAAATAAATAAATGTTTTATTGATAAGACTTGGTGAAGGAGATCTACAAAAAGGGTAGGCAAATCCCCGTTCGTGGGATGGGTCCTTTGATGTCCTTGATGCTTTAGTAATCGATTATCGCTTTGAATGTATGAAAAACCCAAAACAATGTGCAGAACTCAAATGGGAACTCAGGTGAAATGAGACGATAATGGTAACGATGATAATGATCATAGTGAAGAATGAATGGAAAACCTTCCGATTTCTAACAAAGTATTGAGTTAACCTCGAAAATGGAGAATAATAAAACAATATTGACCAAATCAAGATCTAACCGTTAGGAATACTTTATTATATTTTTTGTAGAGGGAAAATATATTTAAAATGGTCAAATATCTTTATTTAGAAATAGTCAACAAACAAAATGATTTATTAATTATTTCACGAGGATTAAGAATGATGTGAAATCAAAATAACTATTAAATAGTGATTTAACAATTATTTCGATAATGGAAATAAGGAATAATACATAAATAATGATTTTAGAGAAAGATTCTTCGGCGAAAATCACATGGAATCTCATTTGTCGACGCGTTTCGAACCAACTAGTGTGGTTCATCGTTAGGACAAGTTGAAGAAATAGATCTAGCTCATCATGCTAAATAGTCTGAGCGGAGCCTCCAACAGCTATCATCTCTAACGGCTAGTTTGACTCAAGGACAGGGGTCAAAATTATTATAATAGTTTAATTCGTAAAAATAAATGAATTATTATTAAGGTAAATGGTACGAGACCTAATAATTAAAAATTATAAGTTAATTAATAATTAGTCAAATAAATGACCTTGAAATGCCTAAAAAATATAAATAATTTTATTTAAAAGTATTAAAAATAAAAGGTAATAAAGAAAATCAAAGTTAATAATTAAAAATTATAATTTAATTAATAATTTAAAAGGAAACTTAGTTAATTAAATGACCTAATGGATGAATAAAATATTATTATTGAGGGTATTTGGCATGAGACCTAATAAATAATAAAAATTTATAAGTTAATTAATAATTTAAAAAGGAAAATTGGTTAAATGAAGAATAAAAAATATAATCTTATTTAAAAGTATTATTAAAATTGTATGTTAATTAAAATAATAAAAGGTAATAAAGAGAATCAAGGTTAATAAAAATTATAAGTTAGTTAATAATTTAAAAGGAAAATTAGTAAATTAAATGACCTTGTAATAAAGAATAGAGTAATATATAAATTAATCTTATATAAAAGTATTATTAAAAATGTATAATAAAATGTAATTAAGCTATAAAAAGGACCTTAAATGGAAAATTAGTTAATTAAATGACCTTATAATAAAGGATAAGTTAAATGCCTAGATGTATAGAGTAATGTATAAATTAATTTTATTTAAAAATATTATAAAAATTGTATGTTAATTAATAAAAGGTAATAAAGAAAATCAAAAGATCGGAAATTAGTTAAAAATATAAGTTGTAAAGAATTAGAAAGGAAAATTAGTTATATGGAGGCCCTTAAATAAAAATAATCAATATATAAAAATAATAGGAATTAAAATGGAAAAATAGGCATAAAGGACCTTGAAATATCAGAAGAAATAGGTTGCTATACACACGAATAAAAACTAATAAATAAATAACCAAAAAAAATTTAAAAAAATCGATAAATAAAAATAAAAATAAAAATAAATAATAATAATAATAATAAAATAAATAAATAAATAAGTAAAAATAAAGATAAAAGACACAAACAAACCAAAGAGGACGGAAAAAACGACTAGGAAGAGAGGGCTGGGACCCAACACCTACTGACTTTCCAACCATCCTCTTTATTGAGATTTCTTGGTCTCTTTTGAATCTCAAGCGCTTCCCTGAATTTTCGATGATGGAAATGCGAAACCTTAGCAATAACACTGGCTTCTTCAATACAAACATGATGATTGGTTTTCTCAGCATCTTCAGCCAAAGCGGAAGACTTAGATCTCCTATGCTTCAGATCCGCTGCGTGCTCGCTAATCCTCTTATTAATGGAACGACCAGTCTCCCCAATATAGGGTGTCCCACAGGAACAAGGGATCATATAAACACCCTTCATATCTTTAAGGTCGATGGGATCCTTCACCGATCTGAGGGACGAACGAATGGTGTTCAGGGGCCTAAAGGACACAGGGATACTATGTCTCCTGAGAATCCTACCAATTCTATCAGTGGTCCCTTGAACATACAGAAGATGGACACCAGGAACACGATCTTTTGGTTCTCTTTTTGCCAGAAAATTCTTGGAAGCTTTAAGGAAAGCCCTATGATCCATGTATCTACTGTAACCATTCTCCACAAAGACATCCAGCAGATGGGATTTTTCCTTCTCAAAGCTCTTCTTGTCCGAGATCCTCAGGGCCCGAGTAGCAAGGGTACTAAGAACACCCATCTTTTGATCCGGGAAATGGTGGGAACTGGCATGAAGATATTGCTCTGTATGAGTTTTCTTTCGAAAAACTTGATGGGCGAGGGAACCATCATCATTCCTAGAAATAAGAATATCAAGGAAAGGAAGGCATCCCTAAACTTCCTGCTCCTTAGTGAACTTAATGGCTGAGGATTGCCTGTTAAGATGATCAAAGAAGAGATCAAGCTCATCTTGGCCATGAGACCAGATGACATTGGTGTCATCCACATACCTCTTCCATAGTTTAGGAAGGAGTCGGGAAGAGTTCAGAGCCTTGGACTCAAAATCTTCCATAAACAGATTATCAACAACAGGGGAAAGGGGGGATCCCATTGCAACCCCACATGTTTGCTCGAAGAACTCCCCTTCAAAATTGAAGAAGGTGGAAATGAGACAGATCTCAACCAACCTAGCCGTGTCAGGATCTGTTAGGCGGTTGATCACATCCATGGCACATAGTTGGTTCGAAACGCGTCGACAAATGAGATTCCATGTGATTTTCGCCGAAGAATCTTTCTCTAACTTGATATGGATCACAAAAGCCTAAACTCTATTAAATAATGATTTATTTAATTATTCCTATGGGATTTACCAAATGTGACATGGAATAATTATCAAACAATGATTTAATAATTATTCTTAGAGAAAATTAAATAAATAATGATTTATTCAATTATTCTAGTGGGTTTTTTTAGTTTTAATCAGAAAATAAGTTAATAAATTAGGCTTACTAAATTATTTCCCATGGTGAAAGTGATTTTGCTATGGTAAAATTAATCTTGCATAATGTATTTCATTCCTCCTAATTAGAAATGGCTAGGTGATTGTTTTTTGGTGATAACATAAATTGTGAATTGAATTTCGCAGAGCAATAAAGTAGGTTTGTGTCTTCCGATTTTGATTAAAACTTCATGAGAAGTTGCAAATATACACCATAATTTCTACAATTTATATGCCTCTTGGTTATTCTGTCTTGGGACATGGAAGACAAAAGAGAACTAAAAACTATGAAGAGATTCTCAGATTCTTTTGAGTGTTTCTCAAGGCTTAGGTCCTTGAGAAGAGGCTTGGATATCTCAATTTAATCTTCCATCAACAAACTCATTCCATACTCAATATCAAATGTGTCAAGAAGAAAAAATAGAGAGTAATGTCAATTATGTCTTCCTCCAAAGACTTTGAACAATGTATTAACTCATAAGGCAAACATATATTTCTTTTTTTTGTTACGAAGCTTCAAAGAACAAACTGGGGTGGTAAGAGTGGGAGGTTGGTTATTCTTGGCCCAATGGAAAATTTGAAACATCATATGTATGGGGAGTAGGAAGAGACTCAAATAATCTGGTGGAGGCATATGCACTTACCCAACACTAAGCCTTAGCTTATGCTCACGATCTGGTCAATTTGGTAATTATCAGGGATTTGAGACTTTTAGTTTCAAATATTCTGAAAATAAAGAGATGATACTCAAAGATATTAATTGGGGCTGGATTATTTTATCTTGAATGAGAGCTTCGTTAGTTGCTAATTGGATCTTCTTGCATATAAACTTGGCATAACCATCCATATTAGCTTGTAATCTAGTTTTCCTTTCAGGTTACCAATATATTTATTGTCCCAAGAATAAAAAAACTTTTGAATTGAGTTCAACCACAACATTTGATCTTCTAATGGTTGGAGCACATCTTCCCAAACAATG
Source organism: Pinus tabuliformis (assembly GCA_031772625.1). NCBI lineage: Eukaryota > Viridiplantae > Streptophyta > Pinopsida > Pinales > Pinaceae > Pinus > Pinus tabuliformis. Next base: position 822,218,864 of record CM062806.1, on the reverse strand, counting down.
TTTGTATAGTTGCATTTAAGAAACAAATGTTGAATAGATTCTGCTTATTTTGACATACAAGATATTGTGAGGGATCACATATTCCTCTTTTTCTCAAATTTTCTACTCTTACGATTTTGTGATGAAATCATAAGGAAAAAGTAAAATATAAGTAGTTGTATTTTTATTTTTTTGGGCATTTATCTTAAATATTTGACAAAAGTAACATTCCCAAATTATTTGCCTACTTCTTAGCTTTCCAACGAGCTATTTTGAGCTCAATTTGTCCTTTTAGAACTCTAGATATGGCCTTGGGAAGTTGACGCTCAACCATTGTTGATAAAATTTGTGAGTTAATTTTAGCGTTTGATTTTAATACCAAAAACAATATACCATATGCATAGCAGAGGGAAATCTTGGAGGATTTATATTGTATTTTGTAATTGTAATGGTTTCTGTGAAGGCAATGAGGAAGGTATAGTTGGAGGAGTTTGTGTTTCAATGTTTTGAACTTGCATGAAAAATTAAAGTTATATCTAAACTTCGAGCCATCAAGAGGAGATAATAGTGAGATAGGAATATCAATCTAATTGATTTAATTAAAACCTAATAAATAGACAGCGGAATAATAATAATAAAAAACTAATGTTATATTTGTAACCACCTCCTCCCACACTTACCCAAGTTCAACAATTAGTTGGAGTGAATATGTGATGAAGAGTTACTATGATATGACTCAACCTCCTAAGTACAATTAAGGAAGTGGAATCGACAAATCGAAACCTTAATGACTTTCCTCATGAGCTACAAGACCCATAGGAGCTAAATAACCACTCCAGGTGCCCAAAGCTTGAGCTAACTTGCCTTTTCAGTGATCTGGACTTGCAGTAGCTTGCATAACAAGGCAAGACAATGACTGTAACCCTCTAGTCGTATGGATAAGCCTACCTCCCAGTGACTGAGTCAAGTTTTCCCAATTCTGAGGATGCGACCCTAGAATCCTAGCCACTTATTCAGGGCTAGTACCCATACCTCTGCCCAAAAACTTGACAAAAATTTCCAGAATGATGAATGACACAAGGACAAATCCATTAATGAAAAACTTAGTCAAGAACTTGACCTAACTATACCTAACTAGACCTAACCATGACAATCATTTCGTCAAACACATGGCGAACATGTAATCTATAGGTCATGAATGCATATTCAAACATAGATGTCTGATACTTATTTGAGAATTGTCAAGAAGGTTTAATTCCCTCCCATAATAACTCCAATAACATCTATTTGCTAATGCATTCATTAACCATTCCTCAACCAATAAAAACACATCAAGAGCCATAGCCAATATACATCTTATGACCAACATATAACCAGTAAATGAACTAATATACATAATGATAAATCATCCATCAAAGTAACATCATAACAAGTACAATTTCTCACGAAAATAGATTGGGCTGAACCAAACCTCTCTTTCAACCAATCACCCCCAAGCCATATTCCAAGAATGAATGTGGGATCTCATGGAATAAACCAAACAAAACCAAACCAGGGCTTCTAGAGGCCAAACCACCTCAACTCTCAACCAATGATTCCAACTCATAGTCAAACATCAGTAATCATCACCATATCGGTCTCTACCCAAGTTGTCTAGGGCTCTAGAGCGTTTGTTCCAACCTGAATCTAGGACTAGTAACTCAAACCATAGTTGTCGCAGGGCTCCAAAGCGTTTTTCCATCCAAGGCTCCAGGACTAGTAAATCAACCCACCAAGGGCTCCAAAGAATTTGTCCAACCAAGGCTTCTAGTACTAGTAATTCAACCCATCAAGGGCTCCAAAGAGTTTGTCCAACCAAGGTTTCCATGACTAGTAACTCAACCCAAATTGTTCTAGGGCTTCTTGAGTATTTGTTCAACCAAGGCTCCAAGAACTAGTAACTCAACCCACAACTATAAGGATCATGAACACCAATAATAAACAATCAAGTGGGAAACCTTCAAACCTATGGCTATCGAGGAAATGACAAGGTCGGGAAAACCCACTGTCCATCCAAGCAATCCTCCATACCAATGACAAATGATAACCAAATAACCACATGCATATACCATGCATGCCAAACAAACAAGGAAATCATACATGCAACTCGATACTTGCAGTGCAATCTCGTTGTAGTTGTTGATTTCATTGTTCCCTTGTGCTTTCCTGCTCTTCCTTTGCCTTCTTTTCCAAATCCAATGAAAACTAGAGTGCTCGAAGCATGCTACAAGATTTTTATAAGTGTGCAAGAGTATGAGAGAGAATATAAGGAGAGTGCTAAAGACTGAACTGATCCTTAGAAGCCTTTTTATCATTGAGGCTTCTATTTTCTTCATTTTCATCTATTTTTCCTTCAATTTTTCTCACATGCGACTATGTGACCTTTCACCTTCCTTTTCTCATATTGTCATTATTTTCATAAATAAATGCCAATTAATGCCACTTTGCCTTTGCCAATTTCCATAGCCATAAATTAATCACAAGTGATCCCCGTCAATATGTTTTTTCCCAACATTCAACTTGGAATACGTGTCCCATGACCTTGGTTTTATTTTTCCTTTATTAACTTTATTACTTGGACTTTTTAACCAAGGCCATTACAAAACCATCCCCTTTGGGGAACACTGTCCTTAGTGTTCAATGACACCTTTTAACCAAAAAAACACATGCTTCCCATGGAGGTTTATAACATGGCTTGATACAACATTTACATCATATCGTACAATTGAAGACATAACCAACATATCATGAACACTTTACTGCTTATTAGAGCTTTATAACACAACTCAATGCGGTATTTACAACATACATATGCATATAGACATAGCCAAAACAAAACATCAAAACATGTATCAAAGACATCAGCTCAACCAACAAATAAAGAAGGATACACAACTCCCATCTAATCAACCATCTCCCATGTAGCTTCATCGAGCCCAAAGTTCTTCCACTACACTTTAACTTACTTGATTCCAGAGCATGAGCATCTTTCTTTGAAAATGCTCTAAGGTTTCGGTTGGAATTCTCCTTATGGTTCCACTTGTAATACAAACCAGTCAATCACATGATCAACATCTTTCATATACTTCTTAAGCAATGACACATTGAAAACATCTTGGACTTTCACTATCGGAGGTAGTGCAAGTCGGTAGGCTCTTGGTCCAATCCTCTTAAGAATATTTAAAGGCCCATAATACCGAGGAGCTAGCTAGGCACATGATACAATTATCAAGGATATCTTCTTGGAATTGATGTGCAAGTACACCTATTCCCCAACCTGAAACTCTTTAAACACCCTATGCTAATCTGCAAAATTCTTTTTCCTATCTTGTAATACCTTTAGATTCTTCTTAATTACCTGCATTTCTTGTTCCATCTCTGCTAACATGTCTGGTCAAATCAATACAATGTTCACTAGATCAATCCAAATTATAGGAGTATTGCAACTCTGCGCATAACCAAATGGAAGATACTCTTCCCACTTTCCTTGCTGATGCATAATATACATTGTCAACACGTCCTCCAAAATCGTATTGACCCTCTCTGTCATTCCATTTGTCTGCGGATGATAAGTTGTACTAAAGGCCAACTCTATCCCCAAACCTGCAAATAACTCTTTCCAAAACCAGGAAGTGAACTTAGCATCACAGTTTGACACAATATTCTTCAAAACACCATGCAACCTCACTATATCTCTGATGAAGACCTGTACTACCTCACTAGCCAAATTCATATACTTTACAGGAATGAAGTGAGCTACCTTGGTCAACCTGTCAACCATAACCATAATAGAATCGTGCTGTCTAGATGTCCTCGACAAACTTGTAATGAAGTCCATGGAAATGACCTCCTATTTCCCCACTCAAATCAGAATTAGATATAGTAATCCATCTGGATGCTTACACTCTGCTTTTACCTGTTGACAATCCAAGCATATTGCAACAAAATTTTCCACCTCTTTCTTCAAATTCGACCAATAGTAGAGCTTCTTCACAACTTTCAATGTCTTCTGATATCCCGGGTGACCTGAATACGACTTGACATGAAATTCTCGCAAGATAAGCTTCTTGATCTCACTGTTGTCTAAAACATAGATCATGTCCCTAATTTGGCCAAACCATCTGTTGTGAGATTATATTCCTCATCCTGCTCACCTGTACCCTACTAATATAACCTTTGCTTCAGCTATTGGTACTTGTCATCCTGCTATCCTGCCTGCAAGATTTGATCCTATAAATTTGTCCCATATGGACTCATAACTATTATGTGATTTATCTGTACTCTTTTGTTAAGAGCATATACAACCATGTTCTCTTTTCCCTTAATGTACCTGATCTCAAAGTCAAACTCACTAATAGTGGTCAACCAATTAGCTTGTCCGACATTCAGATTTGGTTGGTTAAATAAGTATCTTAATGCACCATAATCACTCATTAAGATGAAGCTCATGCTAAGAAGATAATTCTCAACATCTTCAATGCATGGACGATCACTGCCAACCCAAGATCATGTGTCATATAATTATTCTCATGCTCATTCAATTTCCTTGACTTGTAACATACTACCTGTCCTTCCTACATCAAAACCCCACCAATTCCTCTCTTGCAAGCATCTATACATACCACAAAATCTTTGTAAGTAACTGTTTCAACTGCTTAAAATTGGCTGCACATTCCTCTGTCCATTCAAATTTCTTTCCTTTTCATTGCAATGATGTAATAGGATATGTAATTGGTGAGAAGCTCATAATGAACCTCCACTGCTATGCCTTGGAGACACCATGTCGCAAGTGATGTACTTCTATCTAAAAGAAACTACATTTACTAAGCTTGGCATACGAATGGTGCTCTTTTAGCAACCTTAATACTGCTGCTAAGTTTTCAACATACTCTTCCTCATTCTTAGAATATATCAATATATCATCAGTGAATACAATAACAAACTTGTCCAAATAAGGACATAATGCAATATTCATTAAGCACGTAAAAGTAGTTGGATCATTAGTCAAACCAAAAGGAACTACAACAAATTCATAATGCCCATACTTGGTCCTGAAAGCAGTTTTGTAAGTGTCCTATTCTTTGATGCGTAACTGATGATATCATGATCTCAAATCAACCTTCGAGAACATTGTTTCTCCCTTACACTGAACAAAAAAGTCATCAATCCTCGATAATGGATACCTATTCTTAAGCGTCACCTTGTTCAACTTTTTGTAATCAATACATAACCTGAGAGTACTAGCCTTCTTCTTCATGAACAATACTGGTGCACCCCAAGGAGACACAGTTGGCCTAATGTATCCCTTGTCCAACATTTCCTTCAACTACAATTTCAATTCCACTAACTCTTGCGTGCTCATCCTGTAAGGGGCCTTTGATGTTGGTGTTGCTCTTGGTACCAACTCAATAGAAAAGTTCACTTCCCTGTGAGGCGATAACCCTGAAATATCTGATGGGAATACATCCTAAAGTTGTTGAAAAACTAGATACCTCTTCAAGACCTCAACATCCTCAACATCATTACCTTTGTCACTAGAAATATGTTGTAACATCCCCTGGTAACCTCATAGGAAAATGCATGGAGTTAGGAATATTTTTAGGCGTTTAGCAATGTGTAACTTCCTAAATCACTTTTTATATTCCCTCAACGATCATTATAATAACCATCATCATTACATAGAGAAATATTAGTAAAAACATAGTGAGTTACACAACCATTTACTACCATTGTTGTAGCATATTAACTTAAACTTCTGAATGTAACATTGCATCAATTCCATGATTATTTTAACTCAGTTAGTTAATCACATTCTTGATAATATAACCATCACGTTATGTAAGGAAGACACAACAAGAAATCACACCATTAGACACTGATATACCCTGGAAACCCTGTAGGGTGAAAACCAACAAATGTTTAATTTTATTATTAAATGCTTGTGAGGGTGTTCACCCCTCACTCAATGGCTTGTAAAGGAGTCCATCCCTTAACCATTGTTTTAAAATAGTATAAAGAATTATCATCTGAATTGAAGCATAACTAGCTATAGGCTATTACAAACATCATGATATCATTTACCCATGAAGCCATGAACATTAAGTTTTTGCAACCTGGTTCTTCCCATTAGTGGATCATTCGACAATTGGCATTCCTAAATCTACATGGACCAACAAATATTTATCTGCCATAATGTTAAATGTGAATTATCCTTTGCATAAGTCATCATACTTTCATATCGTTGTATTCATCAACACACTTGATATCATGATCAGATAAAACATAAAATATTAATTAACCAATAATCAATATTTATTAGTGACACTTCAACATCTATTCGTGTGCATGCATAAATCATAAACATAATGTAATGAAATATATTCTTTAACATCACTGCACATGCATTAGTAACAAGCAAATCACTATCAAGTGTCATCTTTCGAACAAAACACTAACATAATCTTGCATGCACTTTCATATTCTTTCCAAAGGAAAGCTAACATACTAGATATTATTCTTGTGCATGCAAATGCATAACAAGCTTTCAAGAGAACTAGCCCAACAAGCAATTTTCTTTGTGCCTACTATTATGTTTTCTTTTCCAAAGGGATTAACACAATAGATTCTATACTTATGCATGTGAATGCATGTTGTTTTCCAAAAACATCTTTTCCACAAGAGAGCTATTTACAATGGCTATTATGTATAAAATGCAAGCTCTATTTCAAACAAAGTTAACATAATAGTTATAATTTCGTGCATGCAACTACTTGTCCTCTTCAACAGAAAATAACATAGTTTATTCTTCTTGCATGTGAAACATATATTTATTTCCAAAGGAAACTAACTAAATCTTGCATGGAAAGATAAACACATTTATTTTCCAAGAGATCAAACACATAACATTTATTCTTTCATGCATGCAAAAAAACACTTTCCTCTTACCAAAAGATCTAACCCAATAACTATACATAATCTTCTCCCAAAAGAAAACTAATACCATAGCTAATCCCTTTAGGTGTGCAAATGCATATTATTCTTCCCAAAATAAGGCTAATACAATCAATATTATGCGATTGCACCTTCCTTTTCGCCAGAAATCCAATACCAAAACTATATTTTTCCATGCATGCAAGTGTATATGTTTCTCTAAAGAATCTTCCAAAAGAATCTTAACACAATAAAGCATATGTTTACCCATTTTCCTCTCCAAGAATCTAATTCCATAATATATACAAGGACTTGTTTTTCTCTTCTCTTCTTTTTGAAGAGTTCTAACACAAAAAATACTTCCTTGCACACACACACATATATATATTTCCAAGGAATTTAACACACTAATTATTCTTTTTCCAAAGCTAGCTAACTCAAAAGCTACTATGCATGCAATACAAAACATTTTCCTATCATTTCACACATTACACAAATTTGTCATATTTCATCAAGAAATAACATGAATAACAAATCATTCTCAAATAACACAACCAATGGTCTTTTATGCAAAGGTTTTATGTGAACTCTTTCTCAAAAAAGTTACTCACATATTCATTTCCAGTAGATCAAATATACTAGATATTATTCCTATGCACATAAGCACATATTCTCTTTAAGAGTCCAATATTTCTCTTTTAAAATTTAATGCATATGCATCATGAGAACATCCTTGATAATCTTTTAAATGAAATAACTTAATTCCTTTTCAAAAATTACTAACATAATTGTTCTATTTTTTTGCATGTGAATAACTTCTTTTCAAGAAATATCAACATAATTGTTCTATTTTTGTGCATACGAATAACTTATTTATTTTTAAGAAATATCAAACTTAATAGTTATTTGTTTGTGCATGCAATTAATTATTTTTTTTTCAAGAAAAATAACACAATATTGATCTCTATATGTACATAACAACTATTCTTATTGCGTTGACAAATCAAATGACAACATTTTGTTTTTCCTGTTTTAGTCATCAACTTTGGGCGCGGTTTCCAAACAACTAGAAACAAATTTTTGAAAATAAAAATAATGCTTTTGTTGGGAATGGGTTCATTAAAAAAACCTCTCTTAGTTTTTACATACGTGTCATGGTTAGAAATATTCAAATGAATCTTTGCAGTCCATTTTTCTAGATTTAAATATTACATAATTTTCTGTTTTTGCCATCAACTTTGGACACGGTTTTCGAGAAATTGGAAACAAAATTTTCAAATCGAAAAGAATCTTCTAGCAAGAACGGGCTCATTTACAAAAACCTCTTTTGATTTTTACATCTATCACAGTTTTGGATATACAAAGACATATTTGGACCCTATTTTCCAATAAATCATGCAATTCACACAATTATTTAGCCATGAAAATATTTTAAGAATTCAATGCACATGAAATATTTTAAGAATTCAATGAGCAAAAACTTATTCATTTATTCATGGAAGTCCATAGAGGTTTTCCCAAGAAAATCAATTCTTTATTGTATGATTTTTTTTCAATCAAATAAATTTGATTCTTATTTCTTCATGCACCATATGCAAACACAATAATTTTCAAATAACATAGTTACTTATCTTTTAATGCATGCTTGGAATCCCTCCTTCTTCTCTCTTGGCTCCATTCTACATGTATTCTGTCATTAGTTCTCATATTTTCCCATAGGCTTACAATAAGTAGAATTGAGAAAATGCAATAGCTTTTCTAAATCCTAAAAACATTCCATAAATCACTCCACAAATCATCTTTTTTCTAAATTTTACAATCACTTAATAAATGATCGTAAATCTCTAATGCTTTTATTTTCAAGGTAGATTTGCTTTTGCCTTATGAACAAAATACCACTTATACATAGCTTTTCTAAAACTATTACTCATTATTTCTGAAACTCATAAAATATACCAACTTGGAAATATAATTCATTTATATAGAAGAATATAAAACCCTCTAAATAAAAGAATTAAGAATTAATTTATGCAATATTCTTGTAAATAAGAATTACAAGAATATTCTTCATGTATATCAATATAAGAATTAATAATATTTAATTATTCAACAACCCTCATTTTACTAGAGTTTTTAGGGTAGCTTAGGCTAGGGATATTAAATAGAGCCCCCTTAAAGAGAACACCATCCTGAGTGCTCTTCTCTTGTTGGAACATTAATTTTTTCTCATAATATAACAATCTAAATAACCATAAATGGAATCTTTTCCCTTCAAAATGAAGGATTTTTATGTTCAATAAGTAGAATCAATAATGTTTATCAAATGAAATACTTTTCATTATCAATTATTTATGCAATGTGAAATAATATGTTAATCATAATACTTTCACAAGTACTCAAAGAGCACTAGCCTTCTAATCATCAAAATGATAATAAAAAAAACTGTATCAAGTGGATGTTGTCTTTTATTTAGGGGTTACACCACTTTCTTTCCCACTGGTGTTGTTTGCAAATTACTATCTTTCTCTCCCATAGTAATTTCAATCAAATTCAAACTCATGGCATTTATCTCTAACCATTTTCCTTTGGTCTGACTGTTTCCATCATAAGTTAAATCATAAGTACATACATTAACAATTTATTTCCTCTATGCATGCATATAGATAATTCATTTCTGACATGTTTGTTTGCTCATACAAACCTACAAACACAACCTATTTCATTGAAATTGTCGCTTAGATAAATTAATAGATCATGCATGCAGAACTATAACACATACAACTTAGAGACATGCAACTTACGGTCTATTCTAACATCCAACATCTTTAGACGATTTCGAAAATCAATAGCAAAATATAGACATAATTTCATCTAACTGTAGTTAATGTCTGGGAATTATTCAGGAACTGAGCATATTCCACCCAACCGTGAACTATCTCCAATAGTTCCCCACCGAGCTAAGATCTACTTGCCACTAGAATCAACAACCTCATTGATTCCTTGGTGGTTTCTTCCCAGCAGATTTTTAGCAGTGTCCTGCTTTAAGGTCTGCCAACCTTTTTCCTAGGCCATTTTTTTTTTCGATTTTTCTTTTTCTTTTTCCTTAAAGCACACATTTCTCTCCTGTTGTGCTTTATTTCACCCCACTTAGTATTTCTCTCCAACTAAGTGATTAACATAATCTTTCTCTCCCATTATGTTAATATTTCCTCTTTATTATTTTCTCCTAAGGATTTTTAGGAGACTTTTAGGGAAGGTCCATCTTGGACTTAACCACCAATAGTTTTTCATAAGCTGACAAGAAGTCTTCTAAAACTCTAGAGTTATTTCCTAAATATCCCAAACAATGTATTCATTAACTCAATAATAAAATAAAATATTACATCATCACATCAGTCTCATCACGACTTCCATAGCCATTCAATCCAATAATAATTCAATGTCTAAAAATAGTCAATGTCTAAAAATCCATTGTAATTTACATAATTGTCCATTTGCATGTTATCATTAAAGCAAAGGAATATTTATGTACACCATGCATCTATACTTGACCCTCAACATGGGTCCCACAATTTGTAAAAGTACATTAACGACAATTCATCACATGTCATACAGGTGGTATACATTCCAAATTTCCACATAACAACAATCATGCAACATAGAAAAAAAAACATTAACATATCTTGCATACCATAGCATTATACTTTTTGTAAGGTCCCACCTTACCAACCATCAATATTATAGAGAAATAACAGTCTCATTGAACACTAAGACACAAAATGCTTTTTTCTTTCTTTTCTTTTCTTTACAATTAGCTTGCCGCCATGTAAGTGACAACCATTGGGGAATTTTGGGAAAACAATTTGCAAATATTCAATCTACAACCATTGTGGCATTTTATCAAATAGTTTGCAAGCATGAAATCTACAACCATTGAGGAATTTTAACAAACAGTTTGCAATCATGCAATCTACAACCATTGAAGCATTTTAATCAATAGTTTGTAAGCAGGTGATCTACTGCCATTGAGTAATTTTAGCAAATAGTTAGCAAACATGAAATAAATTGCCATAAAAATGCTTAAACTATCAGAGAGACAATAAAACCAAAATTTACAAAAGCATGAATCATGTTAATGTTTCAATGGTGAAATGTCTACAAAACAACACAATCAACAATCTCGATCCAAACTTAAACAAGAATGCAACAAATTACAGATATAACCATAAATATAGAGATGCAACAAAAACAACACTTCATTTCATTAATATCAAAATACTGAAATATGCTTACAAACAGAATGGAATAAACTAGCTCGGGTGATGATAGCTTATCTCTAAGAAGAGATGTGGCAGCTACATGCCTTTGAACCATGTTACAATGAGGCTCAAAGGCCTATTTATTATTGAGAAACAATGGAAAACCCTAAACATCCAAAAACCTAACCCTAGGAGATGAAGTGCCAAAACTATGGGCCACGTTTGGGTAAATTGGTACATCAATTTCTCGGGGTCGTAACTTTGGCATACGATCTTCGTTTGGCTATCATAATACCTTGTTTTGAATATGTTGAAGAAGACATTGAAAGAAAAATAATCTATTAGTTTGGAACTTTTCCGGTCTCTCCGTTTTCCCTAAAAATGTTGCTTAGGGCCTCTAAACGACTGGGAAAGTTTGGGACCTAAAAAAATGCCAAAAATAGTAAAATGTGATACAATTAAGGAAAGCTAAAAAATCAAAAGAGACAATGTTGGGGGTCTAATTGCAATAGGCAGGTGGCCATCAATATCCACCTGGATCAGTCCTCCCCCCTTAGGAAGCAACGGTCCCCATTGTGTTGAGTGCCTCCATGAGATGGGGAAATTTCTACTGAACTTGGTCCTTGGTGAGCCACTTTCCTTGGTGCAGGAGTTGACCAACTTTGATAACCCAATATAGTTGGATATTTTGCTAGAAATTTTTCTTGATCTACGTGTCCATGATCCGATTAGTTATGGCTTATTCCATGCAGTCTCGGTTTAGCTATGTTGGTGTGAGTTGTTTTGCAATGTCGGATGTGTCCAACAATGGTGGAAAGTGTGGTTGAAGGCAGTCTACATTGAACACTAGGTGCAAACCAAGGAACGATGGAATGTTGAGATCGAAGGATTCCCCTACAACCTTGGTGATGGTGTATGGCCCATATCAAAGCGGGCAAAGCTTGCGGTGGGGTCTAGCAAGGCGCTCCTTCTGTAAATGTAGCCAAACTTTCTCGCCCACCGAGAACTTGTGCGACACTCGATGTTGATCATGACGCTACTTGTACTTAGCATTGGCTTTGTCCAATATATCATGGACCTACTGGAAGACGTGTTGAATGCGCTCAATGAAGCTGTTAGAAATGTTGGCTTCGGCTGGACATGAGCTGAATTTGCCTGAGTAACTGTAAATGGTATGGCCACATCAATGGGACATAATGGATGAAATCTCAGCCTTACCTGGAAGGGGCTGTGGAGAGATCTGTTGTAGCTGTGATGGACATAGGGGAGGCTTTCATCCCATGTGCATGGATGATTTGAGTTGTACATGTGCAGAATGTGTACGACCATCCTATTGACGACTACTATTTGGCCATTAGTTTGGGGATGGAAAGTCATGGACTTAGTGAGTTTGGTATCCAACATCGACTATAGACTTGACCAAAATTCACTTAAGAATTTGTTTTCCTTATCTGAGACAATGGACTATGGGATCCCAAAGTGTACCACACTCTCTCAAAGAAGATCATAGTAGTGCCCTTTGATGTGATACTCTTTTTGCAGAAAGCCATAATGGCCATCTTAGAGAATATGTCGACAACCTCAACAATGAATTCGTTTCCGTGCTTAGTAGAAGGAAGGCCCGACATGTAATCTATGGAAATGGATTCCCAAGGTCAACTAGGAGTAGGAAAAGGAGTATATAGGCCTTGTTTATTGATGGTTGGTTTGGCAATGGCACAGGCAGTGCAAGATTTAATGTACCTCCCAACATCTTGACGAAGGTTCAACTAATAAAAATACTTATGCAGTACAACCACAGTTTTCTCTTCTCCGAAATGTCCAACGACCTGACTGTAGTGCACCTTCAAAATCAACTTGGCACGCTTGCTTGAAGGAACACATATGTGTCCCAGGTGGTATAACAACGCATATTGGAGGTGAAATTTGGAACTTGCTTCTCTTCTAGGGGTATATGGTACGTGTTGCCAAATTCTGGAACAATCTTGTAAAGATGCGACCACCTCGAAGTCTCGTGCCCACAAGAGTCGAGCATAGTGATTAGCGCCATGAATAGTGGTCAGCTGACATAGTCTGCAACATTATTGGTGCTGCCCTTCTTGTACTTAATGTTAAAATGAAATTGTTACAGGTATTTGGACCATTTTTTATGGCGATCATTCTGCAACTTCCTTGTGTTTGTATAAACTGCAGGGGTCGGTGGTCTGTGTGGATGGACGTTTCCTTCCCCATAATGTAATGCTTCCATTGACGACAAAATTACACTATGGAATATATTTCTTTGTCATAAGTGGGATACTTTAGTACTGTGTCCGAAAGTGTCTCACTGTGTGTTACCGGGAAAAGTGTCTATTTAGAACTGCTTTATCCCACTAAGGTGTGACAGCTGCCTTAGAAACAAACAGAGAAAAATACTTTTGTATTTCCTTTATGAATTAAAGATAGAGGGGGATAGAAAGAACCGACCTGTGTCTTGTGCTAATCCTTTGATCCAATCCCTCTCTTCTTTGACAGCTTCCAGCTACCTGCTCCCTTACTTGCCCAGCTTCACCAAGTTCCTGTAAGATCACAGAAGAAGAAAACTACACAAAGACATGGATCTATATTCATAAACAGCTTAGGATCAGATTTAAGCTAAACATACAAATGTAACAAGCATCAATAATACACAAGCATGTAGGAGAAACTCAAATAGTTTTTATTGATATACAAGAAGATCCAGGAGGAGTTACAACCGATGATTCTTGACCCAGCATCAACCTCCCAGCAAAGAAGCCCCTTCTTCACCTCCAACAAAGCATAAATCACCCAATACTCTGATATCTATCTCAAAACCAACAGCAATTCCTTGCAATGTACAAAATTCCAGCCCCTGGATCTCTGGGATGAGGGATCCATATATAGATGTATGCAAGGAGGATGAGTCAGCTTATGATTTGATTAGTGTCTTCTCTCTTTCAGTTCTTGCTTCCACTTGGAGACTGAAAGCCTCTTACTCATCCTTGGTCGAACTCAGTGAGGCAAGTGTCATAGGAGAAGATTCTGGAAGCTTCCATTATCTTTCCACCTCGCGGAATGGCACTGCCATTTGTCATTTCCCGCTCAACGCACCCTGATAGTGCATTTAGGTGCGTTGCAACGCACCCAGCTAGTGCATTTAGGTGCTATGCAACGCAGTTAGCCAGTGGAGCAGCTGAAATGATCCTGATTTGACTGATTCTGAGCAGTTTCTGGTGGAGAACTTCTGGGAGAAGCTGTAATTTGTTGACCTTGTTCCTTTAGGGGTTGGAACAACACTTTTAGGGACTTAGGAGCCCTTGGTTTATGGACATTTCATGCTTGGAGCTGCAAGGCACAAAAATGTCTATAACAGTTGCCCCCTAAAGTATGAGGCCGTTAATCGGGTGAAATGCTTTATTATGAGGATCCGAAGTTCTTTCAATGCTGGGAGGAGACCTGTAATAAGATACAATACAATACATTATCTTCATACTGTTTTTCATGATCTAGCTGAGGCGGGCATTCCCATGCTTAGCTTTATAAATTCATTTTCATGTACATAGGACAAACAATCGTCTGAGTGTAGACTGATGATTCTGATAGAGCCATCATCCTTTTGGTAGGATGATTATCTGTGCTGCAATGCTGTACATTTTAATGTCTTTATTTTCTTGAATATATATCGCAGCCCGGATGGATGAAACTAGATCCGGGGTCTTCAATCTCGTCCGATCTTCACTCGAAGTACAAGTCGATCCATGTGAGAAATGTTCTGAAGTCGAACATGGAAAGACATCGCTTGATTACCAGTCAATGATGTAAACTATTAACAAGCGCGAGAGGAATCACCGATAATGATAATGACCCTCAAGGTACTACAGTACAATTCACGTGGTGTGAATAAAGGACTTGGCGTCGAACACCATGCAAAATCTTTCGGTCAAAGGCCATTGATGTAAACCTGTCGTCAGAAGTGAGAAACTTGCCATTGAGGCATGCAAGCTTCAAAGTACTAAATGGGGTGTCCCTAGACCAACTTCTTGGATAATGAGCTGATGTCAACAAGAAGTGATCCGTCAAAGGAGGGCCTTAATGAATCCCACATCAATGACATGGAACGGAGTAAATGATTTTGATGGAGGTGAAAACAATCTGATGATATACGGTTCAGGATGGCGGTCATGAAAGTATGGAGCATAATATATGGTAGTGGGTGGGACACAGGTGACTTCTCTGGATGACTTCTCTTGAACATGTCGGCGACACTTATGTGATGGATTGGTAGCATTAACCCCAAATGTGGATGGTATGGCGTGACCATGGTGATGTGACCGGTGAATGAAACAACCCAACCCAACTCGGACACAGAGTGGAAGTGTCATGTTCAAGAGCGACTTGCTACCAATAAAGATTCTTTGAGTTTTCTTCCCAATTTTTCCCCAGTCATTGCTGACCAGTACCTCTTTATTTTTGTCAAGCTTGAGGAAGATAACATATGCTTGTTCTATAATTTGCCCTTCGGGCAAACCCATCACTATGTTTTAACGAGCCTAGCGATAGTGAAACTCGTTCTCGTTTAAAGACAAGTTTGTCGCTATTAATCTTTTTAACGAGTTTAACGACAAAGATAACTCGGTCCTTTTCATTTTTAGAGAGTCTGAAAAGGTACGTAAAGGTAACTCCAAAATTACTTTTTCGTCATCTAATCCCTTAAGTCCAAAAAAGTATAAAACAATACAGAAAGGATGAATTTTCGATAGTTTTAACGAGCCGAACAAAACAAGCACTCGATCTTTTTGTGCAATAATCCCTCAGGTCCAAAAAGATTAAAATCTAGAAGAGGGATAGCACTTCCTGTCCCTTTAACGAGCTGGAAGTCCAAGGACTCGGAAATCTTTTCATATTTTACGAGTCAGTTGAAAAGAGCTTAAAGAAGACTCGTCTTTTGAGGAACGAGTGATAAAATGGGTAGCAGCTGATTCCAGGTAAGGTTTGGAATTTTCCAATCACGGCAGTGTCACAAGGATGGCTAGTGAAATCACTCTTCGCAGCTGTTCCTCAAAATGGGTAAACAATCAAATGGAGGTGAATGATCGGCCAATGGAAAAGTGGAGGTGATGGTGCAAACACGACCAAGGCTTTAATGGCTGAAGTACTACATTCACGGTGGTTATTTACCAGGGAATAGTTCATTTTTTAACGAGCTTAAACGCGGGTGGAAACATTTGCTCGGTCCGGGTTTATTTTTTAACGAGCTTGAACCTCGCGGTAAACACTGCTCGATTAATCCAGTCATATGATAAGAATGTCTCATATAAACGACAATTTTTAGAGTTTTGCCCCACATCCTTTCTTTATGCAAGTTAGGAAACGACTAATCCAAAAAACAGATAAATAATCGCTCTTTGCTTGCACTCCAAAAGGTTTGCATGCCCCCAGGTATAAAACAGAGTTTCAAGGTTACCTCTACTTCTCTCCGGCAAAACACTTGTTCTGACGAGAGAGGCCTACCTCTTACAGGTTACCCAAAGATTGTTCTATTCGCGGCACAAACAAAACACTTCTTCGGCGATGTCTATCGAGATAAACAAAGGTGAGTG
Organism: Pinus tabuliformis; assembly: GCA_031772625.1. Taxonomy (NCBI): domain Eukaryota; kingdom Viridiplantae; phylum Streptophyta; class Pinopsida; order Pinales; family Pinaceae; genus Pinus; species Pinus tabuliformis. Next base: position 822,202,057 of record CM062806.1, on the reverse strand, counting down.
GCGGTGCTCGCCAACTCACATAACTTTGACAAGAGAATCTTGTTCTAGAATAACCCCTCTTCCAATCACGGACGGGGTACAGACTAGTCATATTCTCCCGCGGAAACCTACCCTATACCTGAAGTTTTCCTGCCGAAGCAGACCAGGATGCATGCCCCATGGGTTTCAGTCATATCCCTCCGAATTACTCACGCTCATCGGGAGGAAGGACTGGTGATTGAGACATTTCTTGCCTGAAAAGACCATTCAGGGATGGTATATGACTATTTTCTCTGTATGATCCGGGGAATGAAAGCTGGTCCACGAGCTTGACCACTCTTCCTTCATGCGGAAAACACATTACTCTAAAGAGTGAGGAGACAATTGCTCCCATGCAATAAATATAGTCTCGTCCAAGGAGTAGATTGTAATCTAGGGGTCCTTGAACTACCATTACGTTCATGCGAACGGTTTTCCCTCTCAATGTTATGGGCACATTGGGAAGGATCCCTAAAGGTCGACTGGTTCCTTTATCAAAGCCTGTCAGATTTTTCATCTCATGCAAAAGCAGTGGCGAACCAAGCGCTTTCCAAGCAGTCGAGGAAAGGATACTCACAGAAGCCCCCTCATCTATGATGGTACCAGCCATGACCATTCTATATATTTGAACGATAATTCGGAATGGTATGCTTGCTGGTAAACGGGGTCTGCCTAGTTGATTCCAGTCGAAGGAGACAACTAGGTTGCTTGGAGGTGGGACCGAATAGACGGCCGGGTACGACTCTGACGAACTTCCTTCCTGCGGTAAAGGAACGGGTATATTGCCCCCATGTTCGTTGGAGTCTGTGTTTATGAAGAGAATTTGGACGGTGTCATCCTTGTTCTCCTCAGTGAGTGTATCATCTGAAGATGAAACCTCTGAAGGCAAGACCGGGTCAACTGCCGCCTCGACCTTTTGACTTTCGTCTGGTATGGATCCAGATGGTTTATCTTCAATGATAGGTGCTTCAGCCGACCACCTGAGCGGGCCAGCCGGATTTTCAACTAGTGATGGACTCGGCAAGAGTTTTTTATATCCAGGAGGAAGTCGTAACGGTGAAACCGGACGATCATCCAAAACTCTTTTAGCTTCGTCTAAGAAGGGACAACGGTGGACGGCATGATCGCCTTCACACAGTTTACAAGGAAATCTATATTTTCCTTTTTGTCCTGGGACTTCACTTTCACTAGTCGACGGTGTGCTTTCAACATGATCATCAGAGGTTGATGACACCAGGTTGTGTAATCTAGGAGACCAGTCCTTTAATATCTGAGGGATGCAAGGACAATCTCTGTGAAAGTGGTCTCCTTTGCAAATGTCACATGGCGATTTAGGCCTGGTCGATGCATTGTGTGGATTTTCGTTAGACGACACTCGTTTTCCCCCATTCGCCTTTGGCTCCTTCTTCTTCTTCTCTTTCTTCTTCTTTTCCTTCTTCTCCTTAGGAACTTGACTTTGGGCTTTACCAGCCCCATCAAGTGAAGAGGAAGGAGGAGAAGAAGAATTAGAGGAAGTAGAAGGTTGGTGGGCAACTCTGGACTCGTCTAATTGCTGATTCGATTGTTGAGGAATAGTGGTGTTCTGAACGACAGAGGTTGAGAAGAGCCATACAGGCAAACCAATTATCAGTCCTCGAAGCGACAATGTGGCCATATGGGGTGCACCAACATCTCCCCAAGAGGAGAAGGGACTAGGATTTCCACCAAGGGGAATTCCTTGGTTGGTAGACTCCATTTTCTCAACCAAAGATCAACGTAGGAAAGGGGTAATGAATATTCCGTTTAAAATAAATTTTTAGATGCTTTGACACAACTTGTTTTTTCAGTTTTAAAGAGTCGAGAAAAAACAAAAGATGACTCTAGTCTCCTTCGATTTTTAATGAGCCTGAAGTGACAAGTGCTCAGATGGACCTTTTCCGTTAAGGAGTCTGAAAAGGAACGAAAGGGACTGCTCTGGAGATCTAGGTAGAGGGAGTACCAAACCAATCGCAAAACTGCAGAATACTTTTTACGGTACGGCAGTCAATCTTCCCGAATGTTGTGTTTAGTGCATTGCGATCGATAGGGCGGCATACACGGCTTCCTATGGATAAAGGATTTAAACCTATAGGGGTCTCCCAATATATACTCGACGGTACGTGGGAGCACAAGTCCGTACTGGAACTTATCGTCTCAAAGTGGAGGAATCAGCCAACCATCAGTGAGGACAACAGTTACCAGGCTTTACGACGCCGGAATACGTCTCTAGCCTAGACCTCTAAATGTTGTGCGTTAAGTTCCAAAGCGTTGTTAGATTCATTTAATTTATTTTAAGTTGATCTTTATTATGAAGTTTGCCTTTTGGGTTCACCACGAGATGTAGATGTAATTCCTAAAATGCAATCTAAAGATGATAAGCAAACTTTTATCTCTTTTCAGCAATGAAAATCCTAGCTACTAGGGGAAAAGAAAGACACAATCTTTTCACAAAGAGCAAAGAGCACACTGTAAATGCACTTTCCTAAATCAAGCCAAACAGACTGTCAATATGCAAATGCACATGTGCATGTATTTGTTTTCGACTTTCTTAATATTGATGCTAAAAATAAAGTTGATGTACAAATCTGAATTTGCTTTCAAGCGACAAACACAAACAAGCTTCTTTTCGAAATCAAAAGATAAAGCACTTTACGATTTTGAAATAAACACTCGTTTTTGACACTAGAAAATCACAAATTCAGACCAAAGGCAAAAGTAAAAGTATAGTCGACCATCAACAGCAATCAAACTTTCTCCTATGATTGAAATCGACACTTGCGACAGATCTAAATCAAAGTACGACAGTACGACTATTCTACTTTTGCAATGGAAAACTGTAAATGATGCAACAAACACACAAAAACATCTACAGTTCTTTTGTACAAAGGAGGCGGAATTACAGCAAGGAAAAGGGGTTTTTAAACAGACACATATACTGATCACAGGCTGCAAAAATCAGAGACAAAACTGAAAAGAATGAAGCATAAGAACCTCAGCTGCACAGGGCTAGTCTGATCAGCGCACCTGTAACACAAAGAAACTGGATTGCAGCGCAGGTTTCCCTCTCAGGAACTGTGCTGAAATGCAGGAACTCTTCACAGTACCTGCGCTGGGGCAGAAACGAGAATTCTATCCGGGTTCTCGGTCACGTTTTACAGTTTAGTCTTTGGTTTTTGGCCGAGTAAGAGCAATCAGTAATGCACAATCAGGGGGTAGATCTAAGGAGGGTCTAAGAGCTATCACAAAGGGCAATCATATCATTTGTGAATCAGCTGTTCAAATCATAAACAGATCCAGTGAATGGATTGAAGTAGCAGATGTCTACTTTGCATTTGTTATGGCAAATGCAGTTCGAATGCTACTTATAAGTTTATGAAACAAACAACAAAAAGATACACAAACAAACTAATTAGACAATCGTCCCCAGCGGAGTCGCCATTTTGTTACCGGGAAAAGTGTCTATTTAGAACTGCTCTATCCCACTAAGGTGTGACAGCTGCCTTAGAAACAAACAGAGAAAACTACTTTTGTATTTCCTTTATGAATTAAAGATAGAGGGGGATAGAAAGAACCGACCTGTGTCTTGCGCTAATCCTTTGATCCAATCCCTCTCTTCTTTGACAGCTTCCAGCTACCTGCTCCCTTACTTTCCCGGCTTCACCAAGTTCCTGTAAGATCACAGAAGAAGAAAAATACACAAAGACATGGATCTATATTCATAAACAGCTTAGGATCAGATTTAAGCTAAACATACAAATGTAACAAGCATCAATGATACACAAGCATGTAGGAGAAACTCAAATAGTTTTTATTGATATACAAGAAGATCCAGGAGGAGTTACAACAGATGATTCCTGACCCAGCATCAACCTCCCAGCAAAGAAGCCCCTTCTTCACCTCCAACAAAGCATAAATCAACCAATACTCTGATATCTATCTCAAAACCAACAACAATTCCTTGCAATGTACAAAATTCCAGCCCCTGGATCTCTGGGATGAGGGATCCATATATAGATGTATGCAAGGAGGATGAGTCAGCTTATGATTTGATTAGTGTCTTCTCTCTGTCAGTTCTTGCTTCCACTTGGAGACTGAAAGCCTCTTACTCATCCTTGGTCGAACTCAGTGAGGCAAGTGTCATAGGAGAAGATTCTGGAAGCTTCCATTGTCTTTCCACCTCGCGGAATGGCACTGCCATTTGTCATTTCCCGCTCAACGCACCCTGATAGTGCATTTAGGTGCGTTGCAACGCACCCAGCTAGTGCATTTAGGTGCTATGCAATGCAGTTAGCCAATGGAGCAACTGAAATGATCCTAATTTGACTGATTCTGAGCAGTTTCTGGTGGAGAACTTCTGGGAGAAGCTGTAATTTGTTGACCTTGTTCCTTTAGGGGTTGGAACAACACTTTTAGGGACTTAGGAGCCCTTGGTTTATGGACATTTCATGCTTGGAGCTGCAAGGCACAAAAATGTCTATAACACTGTGGTAAGCCACTGGATGCCCCCACCGAGTAAGAGTTACACTAATAGAATAGTCAGAGGCATCTGTCTCAATCTCAAATGGTTGTTGTAGGTTTGGTAATGTGAGCACTGGTGCAGAGTAGAGGTGATGCTTCAACTCAGAAAACACCTTTTGTTGGTTTTCAGACCAAAAAAAAATTGCTTTCATTATGCCCTTGGTGACTTGACTTAAAGGCCAAGTGATATGAGAGAACCACAACACAAACCTGTAGAAAAATTGGCAAGACCCAGAACACTGCGGAGCTCAGTTAGAGTGGTTGGGGCTGGCCAGTCTCGAATGACTATATCTTAGCTGTGTCCACATGCCAACCCTGCCCATCAATGATGTACCCCAGATATTGAACCCAGGTCATGCCAAAAGTCCATTTCTCCAAACTGGCACACAACTTTTGTTGTCGTAGGGCTTGAAGGACCTGTCGAATATGGTGGAGGTTCTCTTCCCAACTCTGGTTGAAGATCAAGATGTCATCTAAATACACCACCACAAATGCATTGGTGAAGGGTCACAATATGTTTTCCATAAATTTCATGAAGGTTGTGGGGAATTCGTCAACTGAAAAGGCATGACCAACCATTCGAAAAGGCCCTCCTTGGATTTGAAGGCAGTCTTCCACGCATCGGAGGGTTCGATAGGCACCTAGTGATAACCAAACTTCAAGACAATCTTGTTGAAATATTTGGCCCCCTTGAGATGGTCTAGAAGGTAATCAATCCATGGGATTGGGTACGTATCCCAGATAATGATATTGTTTAGCACCCGATAGTCAACACAGATTCTCCAAGTCCCATCCTTATTTTGTACCAATACAGTCAGGCTTCCACAGGGTGATGGGCTTGGCCTGATGTGCCCTTTCTATAATAGCTCCTGAATCTGCCTCTTGATCTCATCATTATCCAGAACAAAGAGTCATAGATTGGTCCAATGGGTAGCAACACGCTTGGGGTCAAATCGACGGAGTGCTTGACCTGACATTGCATAGGTACCCCTGTAGGTGAGGTAAAAGTTTCCCTGTACTCCTCCACGACCTTGTACATCTACTGCTGCTGTGCGGATGAACCATGTTTGGTAGTTGTGGCCACAACCTTCTTCTTGCCTTGAGGGTGAATCATAAGGAAAATAAATTTCTTGGTTTGGGAAATGATCTTACTGCGTTGCTTTGCAGTGATCAAAGAGATGACGATAAGCAGGGCTACCTCTGGTATCCTGTGCAAATTATTTCCCAAAGTAATAATCATATAGCGAGGTCTAGAGTCATATACAACCTTTCGCTTCCACCAGTATGGTTGTCCTAAGAATACATCACAAACTTCAAGAGGAGTAACATCACACAATACCTCATCGGTGAAGGGCTTGATGTTGTAGGGAAGGAAACACTGTTGGATGATGTAGAGATCTTGTCCTTGGTGAAGCCACCCAATGGTGTATGGTTGCATATGTGTTGTCATCGATAGGCCCAGTCGGTTCATGACCTTTGCTGAAATGAGGTTCTTTTGGTTCCCATTGTCAATAATGAACTACAACGGAAAACCCTTCACCCACATCTGTGAGTGGAAGAGATGTTCCCCCACCTCTAAATATTTAGTCTGATTCTTCTGGATCTTGGTGGTGGCCACGGTGGAACTAGGCTTCGCATCAATGATTTGCTTCCCTTTTTCATTCCCCTTGTTGGGTTCTGACTAAGAGTCGGAACATGCGTCTGATTCAGAAGCCTTCAGCTCAAGCACTAGTGACTGCTTAGCCCGACACTCACTTGTGTTATGAGTGGATCTCTTATGGAAATCACACCATTTTATCATGTACTTCTTTATCTTCGTGGTGTTGTTATTTGTTTGCATCTTAGGCAGGTTGTCCTGGGTCACCCCGCCCTAGATTTGGCCTTTGCTCTATGGTTTGGGGTCGCATTTTCCTTGCTTTAGATTCACAGATCCAAAGTCTCGTTTCTTCTGTTTAAATTTCTGCTAAATCTTGAGAACATATCGGTATGTCATGTCAAGCGAGGAGATATCCAGGAACCCCATTTCGTCCTAGATGTACTTGTGTAGACATCTGCATACTTGAGTACCAAATGTCGCTCAGAATCCTTGATACCAAACTTCATGCAGAGGGTATGGAAAACATTTGTGAACTCTGACACTTTTTGGTCCCTTGCCTACTGTAACATAGTCCACTTTATGTATTTATCTTCATAGCTCCTAACAGGGTAATATTTTTCCTTGATGGCATCTTGAAAATAATCCCAAGTGGGTGCGACTGAAAATATTGAGGATTCCCTCTCATCCTTTTGTTCACAGTAGGTTTCCCACCAGTCCTTGACGTGTTGGGTTTCTTTGAGAAGTGCAAAAGTAATATTTTCCTGATTGGAAATGTCATGAACTAAAAAATATACTTCCAACAGATTCAACCACTTATCTACGACGTATATGGTAATATAAAAGTTAACTTGTACCTTAAAAGGTGTGGTGCCTCCAAAGTGGCTGTTGGATGAAGATGTGTCACTTATGGATAGTCTTCGAAGGATCTGGGCAAATTTATCTATCATCGTGTTCCTTTGTCGCTCAAGGGATTCCTCAAGCAATATTTTTAAAGGATCTCCTACCCCCTCATCTTTATTTTCTTCCGCCATGGGAGGCCGTCGGGTTTTGCGAGGCTGGTCTTACATAGGTTCAACCAGTTCGAGCACTAACTCCTTATACCCTGACCTTGTTGGGGACATGCAAAGCAAAAACAGAGAAAGGGCACACTGCTCTAATACCATTGATCCAAACTTAAATAGGAACGCAACAAATTACATATATAACCATAAATACAAAGATGCAACAAAAATAACACTTCATTTCATTAATATCAAAATACTGAAATATGCTTACAAACAGAATCGAATAAACTAGATCGGGCGATGGTAGCTTATCTCTGAGAAGAGATGTGGCGGCTATATGCCTTTAAACTATGTTACAATGAGGCTCAAAGGCCTATTTATTATTGAGAAACAATGGGAAACCCTAAACATCCAAAAACCTTACCCTAGGAGATGAAGCGCCAAAATTGTGGGCCCATTTGGGTAAATTGGTATATCAACTTCCCGGGGTCGTAACTTTGGCATATGATCTTTCTTTGGCTATCATAATACGTCGTTTCGAAGAGCTCGAAGAGAAGGCCAAATTTTTATTTTGTTTAACTAGATTGGGATTTTTCTAGTGTCTCAGTTTTGAATAAAAATATCGTTTAGGGCCTCAAAACGGCTCTGGAAGTTTAGGCCTCGAAAAACTACCAAAAATAGTAAACTATGCTACAATTAAGGAAACTGAAAAACTGAAAGGGACAATGTTGGGGGTCCAAGTGGAATAGGTGGGTGGCCACCAATATCCACCTGGATCAAATACTTATCGAGAAACAACAAATCAACAAAATCAAACATATTATGTATCTAAGTCTAAAAAGCAATTTTTTTGGAATCAAAGTGGGGGTTACATGGTCATTAGGTACAAATACCCCCCGAGGTTGAGCTAAATCACATCGAAAACTCCTAGGGATGAAATTATGTAAAACAAAAAAAATTTGGATCTCATTTACCATTTTTGTCAAACACATGGAATGCAAACTTTCATCTATAGCTCTACATGAAGAAAGACAACCCAACATTATTCTACTATGAATTGTTCATTGAATTTAAGTTCACTATATGAATTCCACTTGACTCATTGTTCATTTTTAACATCTAAAGAGGTTCTTTCAATGTATTTGTTTTTTAAAACATTCTATTGTCCTCTTTAGGGTCAACCCCAACTTCTACATTCTTTAGTTATCACACAAACCATACATGCATTCATTCTTTATAAGCAGTGCATTGTAACTTTAGTCATTTTTTTATGCACCATAATCATTATTGTAATAGTATGCATGCAAAGGTTGGTAATTAACCCTCACTATAACTAGTTAGTTTTCAAGATTGTTCATAGGTGCAACAAAGGTTTTATTGTATTTTATCTGCATCCATATTCAAATGTCATGAGCACAACTTTTAAAGAAGCATTATCACTTACTACTCTTTAATGCGGTCATTAATCATGCATCTCATGTCAATTATAGTCTACTACAAGTTCAATTAGAATCATACCTGAGATGATGCCCACTAGCATCATACCTCTACTTATTTTTTGCTTAATGATTCCTAAAAGGTATCAACATTTCAACCTTTTGCTCTGATACCACTTGTAACATCCCCCGATAACCTCGCAGGAAAATTCACGAAGCTAGGAATTTTTTTTGGCATTTAGCAATGTGTAACTTTCTAAATCACATTTTATATTCCCTCGATGGTAATTAGAATAACCATCATCATTACATAGAGAAATATTAGTAAAATCATAGTGAGTTACACAACCATTTACTACCATTGTTGTAGCATATTAAATTAAACTTATGAATGTAGCATTACATGAATTCCATGATTATTTTAACTCGGTTCGTTAATTACATTCTTGATAATATAACCATCATGTTATGTAAGGAAGACACAACAATAAATCTCTCTGGAAACTTAAGTCAGCCCCCCGGACGAGGCTGCTGATGTGGAACATCCTAAATGATAAAATTCCCACTGGCACCAATCTCATGAAGCGATCCTTTTATGGACCCTTCCGATGTCACCTCTGTCATAACGCAGAGGAAAGCACCGAGCACTTATTCCTCTCTTGCAGATCTTCACAGCAGTTCTGGCAATCTCTTACATCGCAGATCCCTCTATTAAAAGACTGGCGAGGCATCAACCTCATGGAAGCCTAGAGTACCTGGTGTCAAAATCACTCTGGGAAAGCTATTAACATGCCACTGCTGGCATGTTGGGCCATTTGGATCGCTCGGAATCAGTCTATTTTCAAGCTTAAAGCCCCTCATTGGCCTTCTATCATTCTCCACACGGTTGCAGACTACAATATGCTACCTGATGAGGATCCCCCAACCCCGCCCCGCATTCTCAGACCTGTACCCATTGATACATCCAAACCATGGGCGTTCTTTGATGGCTCGGCTCAAGAAGCGGGCTGTGGGGGGGGAGCTATCCTCCACCTTAATGAAAGGCATTGTTATAAGCTACAAATCAACCTTGGAAGAGGCACTAATAATTTTGCTGAGCTATGCACCACCAAACACATCATTCATTTTGCTCTTCATAAGCATTGTAGACATCTTCAGCTTTTTGGAGACTCTAAAATTGTTTGTAATTGGCTGAATGATGCATCCCATTGTTATGCATTTACTTTGAGGCATATACTTGATGAAGCAAAGAGATTAACAGCTGCTTTTGAATCCTTTGTCTGCCAACATGTTTACAGGGAGCATAACACCTGTTATCACTTAGAATAAAAATTTTATGCATATAGTCCTTGGTCCTAGTTCAATGTCAAAGGTCTGTGTCATATGGTTTTCGTTTTATGTTTCATACTTAGGATTTGGAGTTTTAAAGGTGTTTGTTTTAAATTATACTCTAATCCTATTGGTTCTCCTCCACCATCATTGTGTTATAAGCCATGTCTTGTCTTATCCTATTCCCCGAGTCTTTTCGTGATTTCGCAGCGTAATCTCTTATTGGCTAGTTTCGCAGCGTAATCATTGTTCAGTCATTTCGCAACGCGTTGTCATTAAGCCATTTCGCAGCGCATTATTAGAATTTTAAACTAACCACGCTGCGAAATCGCAGATTCGTGCATTTCGCAGCGAATCTTCCTAAAGTGTCAAGTCTGTTAATGAGTCACCAATTCTGTCCTCTCATGTCAGTTTTTGTGTACCTCCCGTAGCATGTCTAAGCGCTCATTAGTCATCACTCCACCAATAGATTTGATGAAACGCACAGAAATATCATTCCGATGAATTGTACCGTGCATGGATCTTGATGATGATCGTGAGTGTTACATAAGTGACCAGCTTATCGGATGATGCATTTGAGTTTTCAAGCGAGGCTGTTTTCAAGCGAGCCTGATTACAAGCGAGCCCGAGTTAAAAAGAACTGAACCGCTATTTCAACTGAAGCTGTTGGTCATTGTGAGTGTAAAGATTTCAAAAAGCAAATGGAGAGGAAAGAACATAGATCTGGAAAATGCCAGAGGACCGAACCTGAAGGTTTAGACATAGCATTGAGGGACGAAGGCGTGAAGAAAGCATTCAAAGATGCCGGGTGCTGGAACTTCTGTAAAAAGCTGCAAGGAGGACATGCGCAGGTAACCAAAGATTTTTCTTTGAACTTCACCAGTTTAAATTCAAAAATTGCTATGTTGGAAGTTCAAGTATCTCCAGAGGCAATAGCTGCTGTAACAGAAATTCCAAGAGGGCAACAAGAGTGGTTTAAGAACTTCAAATTTGATATGAATCCATGTAAAGAGTTCTTAAAAGAGGCATATGTGAATGAAGACCTAACAAAAGCAGTGCCCAAAAACTATGTTAAGGAGCATTATGCCCTTCTTCTCACCTGCATTCAGAAATACTTGACATGTGAAGGAAGATACAATAAGGTCTACTCTTATCATTTCAAGTTGCTTTTACATTTCACTGGGAAGGCTTCCATAGATATTCCTTTTTACTTATTTCGCAGTCTAAGTAAAATGTGTGACAAGGTGCAGTTGAGAAAAGAAGATTGCGAAACTTCTTTATTTCACCATGGTTTGATTAAATTGTTAGTTTTAGATGGCCTTCAGAAAATAGGTAGGGACTGGAATTCGTTCATCTTCATGGCTGGTTTCCAAAGCAAAACCGACCTTACTCCACAACCAGTCAGAGAGCAACCAGTCAAAGAACTCACAATAGCTGAGCTTCAAAAGGAGGCTAGAGCTAAAAAGCAAACCAAGTCACAGCTTAAAAGACCAGTGAAGCCACTGATCATCAAAGAACAACCTCAGCAAGCAATAAAAGAAAAGACTCAGGGTAAGAAGAATGTAGCTGAAACAAGCAGAGTTGAAGCAGTTTCCAGAGTGAGGACAAGAAGCCAAATAAGTAAAGAAAAGGGTAAGGCCATAGCTGTTGAAGAAAGCCCAGCATCTAAGGCAAGCCTGCATGATTTATTAGAGGCCATTGAGTTTGAGCAAATTGAACCAGTGCATATTGATTTGACACAGTCATCACCAGAAAGTACCAAGAAGCCTAAGGCCTCAAAAAGGCTGAAATTTGATGAACCAGGTGAGGAATTCATATTCAAACCCAGAAGACCTATTACAAGGAAACAAGTGAAGGAAGCTGAGAAATTGCCCAGAACAGAGGAAGCCGAGGAATTGCCTAGAACAGAGGAGGCAGAGAAAATTAAGCAAAAAGACACCAACAGAACAGTTATCATATCTCAAGGGGGTAATATCATAGCTATAAAGAATCAGCTAGAAGCAGCTAAACATGAGATTGTTAAGATGAAGAATGCCACTAGGGAGTCTGCAGTCAGGTATGCAAATTACCGTAAAGCTGTATTGAAAGGAAGTGAAAACCTAGTAAACCAGGTGGATTCAGTAGCTGATGTTTACACATGGACAGTACCTGCTATTAAAGAGGCCAAACTCCTCAGGAAGATAAACATGCATCTAAGAGCAGAGAATAAAGCTATGAGAAAGAAAGTGGAAGACTTGAAGGCACAGTTAGGCGAGTTAGTTGCTGAATGAAATTGAGGTTTTGTTCCAAATTTTGTTAAATTTTGCTTAGTTTATTTGTTTTGAAGACATGTAGATCCCTGCTATATATATCTAAGGTCAAAAGGAGTTTTTGCAATCAAATGCCTGGGCGGTAAATATCTCAGGGAAAGACAAGCTGTCTAAACAATTCAGCAGTTTCATAGCGCGCTATGAAACTGCTGTAGGTGTTGTTTTTTAACGCAGACAAACAGTTTGATAAGATGATCGGAAATTTTCAAAGGAAACACCTAAGGGACATATAAGAGACCAAATGAAGCTATCATAGCCATTCAGATTATGACAGGTGTACCTTTAAAAAAGTGAAATGTTTTGACTCAGGTTTAAAGTTTTGTTATAAAGTCACTATATTACCGGTCATTAGGGTTTGGAAGGAGCTGCATACGAGGAGTTTTGGCTTGCACACCTGTCCATCAATGAAGCCTCCAACACATCAGGAACATGGTGGTGCTCTATATTTTTGGGATATTAAAGAGCTAAAGACATGCTGCTGCATATTCGAATAAGGGGTGGAAGACTGGAACCGAAAAACAGGGGATTTCTCCTAACATCACTGAACCATTAAAGCACTCAGCATCCAAAGCCAGCATGGAACATTGAATACTCATCTCAGCCATCTCAGCCAAACTGCAAGGAGTCCAAGTGTCAAAGAACAAGAAGGAATCATTCTACGAAGAAGATAGAGTTAGAGTCATAATCAAATTAGAACTCTTTAGAACTCCAGTTAGCATTAATTGTATTTAATAGTTTGTTGTAAAGCAGATAGGTGTCATCATAGGCAGAATTCGAGTTCCCCTCATGTTGGAGGAGGAAGCTCGAAGTAGTTAGAATAAGGATTTTCTATATATAGTTGGAACATCTATGTAATGAGGGTTGGATATTTGAAAAAACAGAGTATTGTTTTGGCTTGTGTAAAAAACTCAGTTTCAGTAATATAATTTGCTGCTTTTCTTCTCAGGATTCATACAGTATTTCTATGTTCAAGATGTATGGTTTTACTTTGTCCTTGATGTTTTTTACAGTTGTATGAATACACAATCACTCAGAATTCACTTATGCTGCTCTGATTTCCTGTGTGTATTTGTAAACTGTGGTTTTCTATGAGTTGTGTTTTGAGCATCTAAATGTCACATGCCCTGACTTCTATGTAAAAGCAGTGTCATTGTTTACTGAAGTATGATTGACTCCATAAGCCCAATGGAAACCTATGTAATGTGTGTCCAGCCTTTATATTTGTTAAGTTTACTTCACAAGAGTTAGCCATCTTACTCATAGTCAAAATCAATAACCTTTTGAGAGAGCCCTCTCAGGCTAAGGAGGCTAAGCCTTAGTCAAAAGATTGGTCTGAAATAGTTACTTGAAGTCTTCCTGGGTCGCAGCCTTCCAGGGCTTGATTTTGAGATAACATTTTGGTGCGTCTGCCGGGAGCCTGAAGATTACTCATTCCCGAAAATATGAGACTGAACTTCTGAAGGTAGCAGGAGCTCAGGAAGGTGTTCGAGGCTGCATTCTACCTTGGTGACTCCATTCAATCTTAAAGTTAAAAAGGTGGCTTCGAGAGGAAGATACACAAGGAGTAATCCTGACCCAAACCCACCTAGTCCTGTGGATAATCCCAATATTATCTCAAGGAGTAGACAAAGATTTTCTGATATACCAGGTACTTCAAACATTTCAAAATCTTTGTTTCCTGAATTTTCAAGAAGTCCTGAAGATAAAATTGTTGATGATAAAATTCAAGAGGTATTGTTGAGGTCTGAAAACGAAGAGGAGCTAATTGGAATCATTTTAGATTTACAAAAGAGAGGCATTGATACTTCTTCTTTAGTGTCACAAAAAGATAAGGAAGAGTTTTGGGAGGTTGTTACTTCAGAATTGCTATTAGAGGAAGAGGATTTAAATCAGCTCAAAGAACTTGATCCTTTTGAAGTTTTGCTCAAATCTAAAACTGGTTTACCTCTCCCAAATTGGAGTTCTTTTGTCAGTGGTTTGCAAAGTCCAAACAACCCTTTTCGCACTAATACCTTATCTTCTGCCTCTGCTAGTCCAAATAGTCCTCAGACACCATCTCACACTAAATCTACTCCCTCTGGTCATACAATACCTGTTGTCACTGTTCCTCCATTCATTATGGCCATACCTGCTAGGTATGCTCCTCTAGCTCTCCCTGCTGTTTTACATGATCTTCCTAGTAAATATGCTGCTAGGATTCCAACATGGGGAGGTGATGAAGATATTACAGCAGAGGAACATGTGGATAGGTTCAATGATTTTGTTGATAGGGAAGAGGTGGATGATGAAGATGTAAAATTAAGACTTTTTGCTCAAACTTTCATTGGGGAGGTCAGAAAATGGTTTAAAGCCCTTGGGGCTGGTAGCATTCGTAGTTGGGCTGAATTTGAAGATAGTTTTCTGAGGAAATGGGGAAACAGAACTAATCCTGTTCAAGCTCTCACTGAATACAATAATTTAAGAAGAGCCCCAGATGAAACTGTCCAAAATTTTTCTAAGAGGTTTAATAAAATATATAATTCTATTCCAGCACATTTGAAACCTCCTGGAGCTTTGGCTCAGTTGAGATATGCTGAGTCATTCGATTCAGATTTCTCTCTTTTACTCAGAGAAAGAGAGTCTGCCAATCTTGCTGACATGCAAAATGATGCAATTAAGGTAGAAGTGAATATGCTTGCTGCTAAGAAATCAAAAATGGCAAAGTCTAAATTAAAAGAGGAAGAGAAGCCTTCTACATCTACTCAAGAAGACAAGTTTGAAACAATGATGAAAACCATGGAGAAATTGATGGACAGATTAGCCCTTGGGAATAATTCTGCTCCTCAAGCACAACAAGAACCTCAATTTAGAAACTCACAGTTCAGAAGACCCCAAAATCAGCAAAGGCCAAGAGATAATCGAAATCAGCAGGCAGATCCTCCAGTGAGACCTCCTTTCTAGCAAAATTTGGTAGATGAAGAGGATGAACCTGAAGTCCTTGAGGAATCAATTCATTGTTTTGATGAAGAAGGGTCAGGAATTTTCTTGACCAAAGAGGAACATGATGATTCCAGCATGACAAAGTCAGAGGAAGAACCTTCAGATTTTTTAAAGGGCTATCAGCATGCTATTTTTGAGATGCAAAAGCAGTATAATCTCAGGAATAGAGATGTTCCTATTACAGTAGACAAAGCACAATTCAAGAAGAATACCTCAAGGACAGCCGATGATAAAAAGGAGAAAGCAAGGTAGGTGAAAGTAAAGTTGATCCTCCTCTTGACAAAAGGGACATTCAAATTTCTTCT
Source organism: Pinus tabuliformis (assembly GCA_031772625.1). Lineage (NCBI taxonomy): Eukaryota > Viridiplantae > Streptophyta > Pinopsida > Pinales > Pinaceae > Pinus > Pinus tabuliformis. Next base: position 822,186,544 of record CM062806.1, on the reverse strand, counting down.
CCTCCCAAGGAAAGTGACAAGTCTACCTCTGTTTTTAATATTGAGAATGAGATTGCAAAAATTAAAATATCAGTCCCTTTTAATGAAATTCTCAAGGTAGATACGTATAGAAGCAAAATTATTGAAATGCTTAATTCACAACCAGGGGTGGCTGATATCCTAAATGTACAAGAGGATAATCCTATTATCTGCTTGGGTCCAAGGCTTGAGGATGAACAAAATGAGGAGTTTCCTCCTTTCTACATAAGCATTACCATCCATGACATGACTTTACATAATGCTATGTTAGATTCGGGGGCATCACATAATCTTATGCCTAAGGTAATTATGGAAAGACTGGGGTTAGAAATTACTAGGCCATATAAGGATTTATTCTCCTTTGATTCAAAGAGAGTTCATTGCATTGGTTTGATAAAAGATGTTGTTGTGGGTCTGCAACAAATTCCAGCAAAAACCACTGTTATGGACATTGTTGTTGCAGATATTCCACCTAAGTTTGGAATGCTTCTTTCAAGGTCATGGGCAGCCAAGATCAAGGGCACAATGCAGATGGATCTCACATATGCTACTATTCCAGTGTTTGGTGAGCAAAGGAGGTTATACCGTGAAACAAGGATGGCCTACATGGTGAGCAGCAAAGAAAAGCCTCAAAATTTTCCTATTTACTCATGTGATACTGGTCTTGGTTCAACTATCCTTTTCAATGAATCAGTTGGGAGAGAATTAGAAGATAAATCAGCAGAAAATCAGAGTCAAGAAGGACAGCAAGGAGATGAAAAAGATATCATGGGCTGTTGGTCATTGTACTTTGATGGATCAGCAGGAAAAGAAGGGGCAGGAGCTGGCATTTGGATCACTAGTCCAACTGAAGAAAGTAAGTTTCTCTCATACAAATTAAATTTTGATTGCACCAACAACATGGCTGAGTACGAATCTCTAGTTTTAGGTCTGGAAGCCTTGATAAAGTTGAAAGCCAAAAACATTGTTGTTTGTGGAGATTCTGAATTGGTAATTAAACAAATAGAGGGTGCATATCAAACCAAGGATGCAAGGATGAGAGCATACAAAAATTTAGTATTGGAGATGTTAGAAAAATTTCAGACTTACTCTTTTAGCATCAAAAATAGAGACCAAAACTCTATTGCAGATTCTCTTGCTGTTTCAGCCAGTTTATTTGTCATTCATAAGAAATCTTCTGATAGTTATGAGGTGGAGGTTCGCCATAGACCAGTCATACCAAATAATATCATAAATTGGCAAGTCTTTGAGGATGATCAGCAGGTAAGGAATTTCATTGAATTAAAAGAAGAGTTTGAGCACAATCAAATAGATCAGCGGAACATGTTAGTAGAATCAAAGGGAGGTTCTGAAGTCTTGCAGTTGCAAAATAATTTAATCCCTAAGGGCCTCATTCCTTTGGAGAAATTATTTGATCAAAATGATGTGTTCAAAGCACCAAGACTGCAGGCTAATGAGGAGGAAGTGGAAAGCTGTAATTTAGGTGACTCAGTAGTGCCTAAAATGGTCAAGATTTCGAAGTTCCTTTCAACTGATATGAAGACTAAATATGTTGAAATGATGAAAAAATTCATTGATGTTTTTGCATGGAGCTATGCTGATTTGAAACAGTATGATTCTTTAATCATACAACATACCATCCCGATTAAGCAAAATGAGAAGCCTTTTAAGCAGAAATTAAGGAGGATTAATCCTCTTCTAATGCCACTGATTGAAAAAGAGGTGAAAAAGCTTTTTGATGCCAAAATTATTGTTCCAATCAGATTCTCAAATTGGCTTGCTAACTTGGTACCAGTTAGGAAAAAGAATGGGGAGATCAGAATTTGTATAGACTTCAGGAATTTAAACAAAGCTTCATTGAAGGATAATTACCCTCTTCCCAAAATGGATCTCATTTTGCAAAACATTGTAGGTTCACAAAGGATGTCTATGCTTGATGGCTTCTCAGGGTATAATCAGATTCTTGTTCACCCAGATGATCAGGAGAAGACAACTTTCACTACACCTTGGGGAACATTCATGTATGCAAAAATGCCCTTTGGCCTCATGAATGCTGGAGCAACTTTCCAGAGAGCAATGGATATTGCTTTTGCTGAAGAAAAGGACAAATCAGTGGTGGTTTATCTTGACGATATCACAATTTTTTTCAAAAAAGGAAGAAGACCACTTAAAGCACCTTGAAAGGGTTCTACTGAAATGTAGGAGGTTTGGTATTTCTCTAAACCCAACCAAAAATATTTTTGCTTTAACTTCTGGCAAATTGCTTGGACATATTATTTCTGAAGAGGGAATTAGAGTTGATCCTAATAGAGTTAGTGCAATTCAAAAGTTAGATTTACCAAGAAGTAAGAAGGAGATTCAATCTTTTCTTGGGAAAGTTAACTTTGTTAGAAGATTCATTCGTAACTTTGCTGAAGTGGTTAAGAACATAACAAAGATGTTAAAGAAAGGAGCAGATTTTAAATGGACACCCGAAGCAAAGAGATCATTTGAAGAAATTAAGAAAGCACTTACTCAAGCACCAGTGCTCATCAGTCCGGATTTTACCAAGGAGTTTCTGATATTCACATTTGCTTCTGAAGACACAATTGCTGGAGTTTTATTGCAAAAAGGAAGTCAAGGTACTGAACAGCCCATTTCCTTCTTTAGCAAGACATTGGCTAATGCTGAATTGAAATATAATATCTTAGAGAAACATGCTTATGCATTGGTGAAAGCCATTAAGGATTTCAGAATTTATGTTTTGCACTCTCACATTGTTGCATATGTGCCAAATACTGTTATAAAAGATATCCTTACACAAGCTGATCCAGATGGAAAAAGAGGGAAGTGGATAGCAAAGTTGTTGGAATATGATATTGAGATCAAACCCACCAAGTTGGTAAAGGGTCAAGGCCTAGCTAAATTGTTGACTCAGTCAAATCTGGATTGTATTGATATTAATTTAAGCACAGAAATCTCAGAAATTTCTGAAAATGAGGAAGAGTTGGTCCAGATAAATGAAAAATTCCTGATCTCAGAATGGTACAAGGATATATCATTTGTTTTGCAGCATAATAGAGCTCCTGATAACCTTTCAAAATCCAAAGCTAGGTTCACCAAGTTGAAATCTCTCAGATATTTTGTATATGACCAAAATCTGTTTTGGAAGGATGCAGGAGGAATATTATTAAATTGTCTCATTGAAGAAGAAGCTGATAAAGTAATTGATGAGTTTCATAAAGGGGATTGCGGAGGTCATCATTATTGGAAAGCCAATGCAAACAAGGTTTTGAGAGCTAGCTATTTTTGGCCAACTATGTTTAGAGACATTTATAAAAAGATAGCCACATGCCATGAATGTCAAGTATTTGAAGGTAAAAGAAAGCTCATGCCAATGCCCTTGGTTCCTATTTATGTTGAAGCACCATTCCAGCAGTGGGGATTAGATTTTATAGGGGAAATCCATCCTCCATCATCAAGACAGCATCGCTGGATTCTCACCGCCACTGATTACTTTACAAAATGGATAGAGGCAATACCCACAAGGCAAGCAAATGATTCTGTGATTATTTCTTTCTTAGAAAATAATATATTATCAAGGTTTGGTTGTCCAATCAAGATCATTACAGATAATGCTCAAGCTTTCAAGTCCAAAAGAATGATTAATTTCTGTCATCAGTATCATATTTCCCTTGGACATTCCACTGCTTATTATCCGCAGGGAAATGGTTTAGCTGAAAGCTCAAACAAGAGTCTTATGAGAATCATTAAGAAGCTGCTGCAAGAAAATAAAAAAGCTTGGCATTTGAAACTGAAATATGCCTTGTGGGCTGACCGGATTTGCACAAAGAGGTCCATTGGAACATCACCATATGAACTTGTGTATGGAGCAGAGGCTATATTCCCAACATCTCTTGGGGTACCAGTAATGAAGCTGATTCAAGGATTAGAAGAGGAACCAAATGCTATACAGTGAAGGATCAATCAGCTAATAGCTTTGCAGGAGAAAAGAAGTGAGGTGTTTGACAGTCATCAACAAAACCAAAACAGGGTCAAGAGAGCATTTGACAAAAAGATCAAAGAGGTCACATTTCAGATTCATGATAAAGTCCTGAAATGGGAAGCAAGAATTGAAGAGAAAGGTAAACATGGTAAATTTGAAAATTTGTGGAAAGGGCCATATCAGATTTCTGCTTTCCATGGAAATAACACCTACATTCTGCAGGAGATTGATGGAACACCATATGCTGGAGGACCTGTTAATGGCAGGTTCCTAAAGCATTACAATTAATGAATCTCTGCCAAGTGTCTCACAAACATTGTATATAACCGTTTTATGAGTTTTTCTTGTTGAAAATAAATGACAAGCTGAACAAGAAGCTTAAGCCCGAGGTGAAGGCCCACAAAGCTATAAAGGAATGCTTGTCAACTCTGTGTGTGTGTTTTTAGAATTTGAATAAAGCACTGGACCTACGAGTTCTTAGTGTACTACAACATCACACTATCCCAAGTGGAGCCACTGTTATCACTTAGAATAAAATTTTTATGCATATAGTCCTTGGTCCTAGTTCAATGTCAAAGGTCTGTGTCATATGGTTTTCGTTTTATGTTTCATACTTAGGATTTGGAGTTTTAAATGTGTTTGTTTTAAATTATACTCTAATCCTATTGGTTCTCCTCCACCATCATTGTGTTATAAGCCATGTCTTGTCTTATCCTATTCCCCGAGTCTTTTTGTGATTTCGCAGCGTAATCTCCTATTGGCTAGTTTCGCAGCGTAATCATTGTTCAGTCATTTCGCAGCGCGTTGTCATTAAGCCATTTCACAGCGCATTATTAGAATTTTAAAATAACCGCGCTGCGAAATCGCGGATTCGTGCATTTCGCAGCGAATCTTTCCTAAAGTGTCAAGTCTGTTAATGAGTCACCAATTCTGTCCTCTCATGTCAGTTTTTGTGTACCTCCCGTAGCATGTCTAAGCGCTCATTAGTCATCACTCCACCAACAGATTTGATGAAACGCACAGAAATATCATTCCGATGAATTGTACCGTGCATGGATCTTGATGATGATCGTGAGTGTTACATAAGTGACCAGCTTATCGGATGATGCATTTGAGTTTTCAAGTGAGGCTGTTTTCAAGCGAGCCTGATTACAAGCGAGCCCGAGTTAAAAAGAACTGAACCGCTATTTCAACTGAAGCTGTTGGTCATTGTGAATGTAAAGATTTCAAAAAGCAAATGGAGAGGAAAGAACATAGATCTGGAAAATGCCAGAGGACCGAACCTGAAGGTTTAGACATAGCATTGAGGGACGAAGGCGTGAAGAAAGCATTCAAAGATGCCGGGTGCTGGAACTTCTGTAAAAAGCTGCAAGGAGGACATGCGCAGGTAACCAAAGAGTTTGCTTTGAACTTCACCGGTTTAAATTCAAAAATTGCTATGTTGGAAGTTCAAGTATCTCCAGAGGCAATAGCTGCTGTAACAGAAATTCCAAGAGGGCAACTAGAGTGGTTTAAGAACTTTAAATTTGATATGAATCCATGTAAAGAGTTCTTAAAAGAGGCATATGTGAATGAAGACCTAACAAAAGCAGTGCCCAGAAACTATGTTAAGGAGCATTATGCCCTTCTTCTCACCTGCATTCAGAAATACTTGACATGTGAAGGAAGATACAATAAGGTCTACTCTTATCATTTCAAGTTGCTTTTACATTTCACTGGGAAGGCTTCCATAGATATTCCTTTTTACTTATTTCGCAGTCTAAGTAAAATGTGTGACAAGGTGCAGTTGAGAAAAGAAGATTGCGAAACTTCTTTATTTCACCATGGTTTGATTAAATTGTTAGTTTTAGATGGCCTTCAGAAAATAGGCAGGGACTGGAATTCGTTCATCTTCATGGCTGGTTTCCAAAGCAAAACCGACCTTACTCCACAACCAGTCAAAGAGAAACTAGTCAAAGAACTCACAATAGCTGAGCTTCAAAAGGAGGCTAGAGCTAAAAAGCAAACCAAGTCACAGCTTAAAAGACCAGTGAAGCCACTGATCATCAAAGAACAACCTCAGCAAGCAATAAAAGAAAAGACTCAGGGTAAGAAGAATGTAGCTGAAACAAGCAGAGCTGAAGCAGTTTCCAGAGTGAGGACAAGAAGCCAAATAAGTAAAGAAAAGGGTAAGGCCATAGCTGTTGAAGAAAGCCCAGCATCTAAGGCAAGCCTGCATGATTTATTAGAGGCCATTGAGTTTGAGCAAATTGAACCAGTGCATATTGATTTGACACAGTCATCACCAGAAAGTACCAAGAAGCCTAAGGCCTCAAAAAGGCTGAAATTTGATGAACCAGGTGAGGAATTCATATTCAAACCCAGAAGACCTATTACAAGGAAACAAGTGAAGGAAGCTGAGAAATTGCCCAGAACAGAGGAAGCCGGGGAATTGCCTAGAACAGAGGAGGCAAAGAAAATTAAGCAAAAAGACACCAACAAAATAATTATCATATCTCAAGGGGGTAATATCATAGCTATAAAGAATCAGCTAGAAGCAGCTAAACATGAGATTGTTAAGATGAAGAATGCCACTAGGGAGTCTGCAGTCAGGTATGCAAATTACCGTAAAGTTGTATTGAAAGGAAGTGAAAACCTAGTAAACCAGGTGGATTCAGTAGCTGATGTTTACACATGGACAGTACCTGCTATTAAAGAGGCCAAACTCCTCAGGAAGATAAACATGCATCTAAGAACAGAGAATAAAGCTATGAGAAAGAAAGTGGAAGACTTGAAGGCACAGCTAGGCCAGTTAGCTGCTGAATGAAATTGAGGTTTTGTTCCAAATTTTGTTAAATTTTGCTTAGTTTATTTGTTTTGAAGACATGTAGATCCCTGCTATATATATCTAAGGTCAAAAGGAGTTTTTGAAATCAAATGCTTAGGCGGTAAATATCTCAGGGAAAAGACAAGCTGTTTAAACAATTCAGCAGTTTTGTAGCGCGCTACGAAACTGCTGTAGGTGTTGTTTTTTAACGCAGACAAACAGTTTGATAAGATGATCGGAAATTTTCAAAGGAAACACCTAAGGGACATATAAGAGACCAAATGAAGCTATCACAACCATTCAGATTATGACAGGTGTACCTTTAAAAAAGTGAAATGTTTTGACTCAGGTTTAAAGTTTTGTTATAAAGTCACTTTATTACCGGTCATTAGGGTTTGGAAGGAGCTGCATATGAGGAGTTTTGGCTTGCACACCTGTCCATCAATGAAGCATCCAACACATCAGGAACATGGTGGTGCTCTATATTTTTGGGATATTAAAGAGCTAAAGACATGCTGCTGCATATTCGAATAAGGGGTGGAAGACTGGAACCGAAAAACAGGGGATTTCTCCTAACATCACTGAACCATTAAAGCACTCAGCATCCAAAGCCAGCATGGAACATTGAATACTCATCTCAGCCATCTCAGCCAAACTGCAAGGAGTCCAAGTGTCAAAGAACAAGAAGGAGTCATTCTACGAAGAAGATAGAGTTAGAGTCACAATCAAATTAGAACTCTTTAGAACTCCAGTTAGCATTAATTGTATTTAATAGTTTGTTGTAAAGCAGATAGGTGTCATCATAGGCAGAATTTGAGTTCCCCTCATGTTGGAGGAGGAAGCTCGAAGTAGTTAGAATAAGGATTTTCTATATATAGTTGGAACATCTATGTAATGAGGGTTGGATATTTGAAAAAACAGAGTATTGTTTTGGCTTGTGTAAAAAACTCAGTTTCAGTAATATAATTTGCTGCTTTTCTTCTCAGGATTCATACAGTATTTCTATGTTCAAGATGTATGGTTTTACTTTGTCCTTGATGTTTTTTACAGTTGTATGAATACACAATCACTCAGAATTCACTTATGCTGCTCTGATTTCCTGTGTGTATTTGTAAACTGTGGTTTTCTATGAGTTGTGTTTTGAGCATCTAAATGTCACATGCCCTGACTTCTATGTAAAAGAAGTGTCATTGTTTACTGAAGTATGATTGACTCCATAAGCCCAATGGAAACCTATGTAATGTGTGTCCAACCTTTATATTTGTTAAGTTTACTTCACAAAGAGTTAGCTATCTTACTCATGGTCAAAATCAATAACCTTTTGAGAGAGCCCTCTCAGGCTAAGGAGGCCAAGCCTTAGTCAAAAGATTGGTCTGAAATAGTTACTTGAAGTCTTCCTGGGTCGCAGCCTTCCAGGGCTTGATTTTGAGATAACAACACCATCGCCGACCAGCTCTCCAAAGAGGCCGCGCATAGAGATGGAGAAGACTGGTTGATACAGGAGGAGATCGATGGCACATACTACCAGCATTACCACAAACCTTTTGACGACCTCTTGGACGCGGGGCTGTAAGCCCACATTATATCAGCACAGTTTTTTGTTTATAATATGTACATAGATACTGTCCAGATATGTCTATAGCTCACTTTATTTTGTTTATACATAGTATATATATTGCTCTCTGCGAAGAGCACAGTCAAATTTTGAACTCTGATAAACTCAACAGTTTTATTATTTTGGAAATGCTCCCTGCGTTGGAGACATCATGGACTGATCTACAATTATTTTTTAAACTATGATAGGCAATGCTGCCTCCATATGAATATGCTACGGCATCTGCAAAATGTAATTTCTTAACTCATAATAGAAATTACGACTTTTTCCCAGGGGAAAAAAAGAAGGAAGACACAACAATAAATCACACTATTAGACATTGATATATCCTAGAAACCCCGTAGGGTGAAAACCAAAAAACGTTTAATTTTATTATTAAACGCTCGTGAGGGTGTTCACCCTCACTTAATGGCTTGTAAGGGAATCTATCCCTTAACCATTGTTTTAAAATAATATAAAGAATTATCATCTGAATTGAAGCATAACTAGCTATAGGCTATTACAAACATCATGATATCATTTACCCATGAAGCCATGAACATTAAGTCTTTGCAACATGGTTCTTCCCATTAGTGGATCATCCGACAGTTGGCATTCCTAAATCTACATGGACCAACAAATATTTATCTGCCACAATGTTAAATGTGAATTATCCTTTGCACAAGTCACCATCCTTTCCTGTCATTGTTGTCATCAACACACTTGATATCATGATAAGATAAAACATAAAATATTAATTAACCAATAATCAATATTTATTAGTGACGTTTAACCAATTAACCAATAAAATAGCATAGTTACTTATCTTTTAATGCATGCTTGGAATCCCTCCTTCTTCTCTCTTGGCTCCATTCTACATGTATTCTATCATTAGTTCTCATATTTTCCCATAGGCTTACAATAAGTAGAATTGAAAAAATGCAATAGCTTTTCTAAATCCTAAAAGCATTCCATAAATCACTCCATAAATCAGATTTTTCCTAAATCCTAAAATCACTCCATAAATCATATTTTTCTAAATTCTAGAATCACTCAATAAATCATCCATAAATCTCTCATGCTTTTCTTTTCAAGGTAGATTTGCTTTTGCCTTATGAAAAAATATCACTTATCCATAGCTTTTCTAAAACTATTACTCATTGTTTCTGGAACTCATAAAATATACCAAATTGGCCCGCATAGTTGTAACCATTCTAACTGATGTCGCCTTCTTCTTACACTACAAGATTCTCTGTTCTCCATTGTTATCCAAGAATTCAATAGCCTTTTCATAATAATCTACCTTAGTCTTGTGAAGATACAATCAATCCATACCTAGAAGCATATTGTACAATCCCAACAAAAGTACATTCGGATGTGCTTATGTAGGTGTACCATTCAACTAAAATGCACAAGCTCTTACCCAATGATGAATGCTTTTCTTGGTACATGTAGCCAACTTGACTAACCAATACTCTGCATGCACTTATTTATTCAAACCATAATTATCCGTGAGGTCAGAATTAACATAGCTATAATTAGATCTAGGGTCAATCAAAATAGAAACAACTTGATCAAAATCTTACCGTCGATCTCGATAATAGATGCCTAGTGATCTGCCTGTCTATTATATAACGCTGCATAAATCCGAGGAATACTTTTTCCAACATCTCCCACTATCAGTGCCTCATGAGAACTGTAGATCTATCGTCTGCCACCTTGTTTTTGTGGACAATCTCTCCTGCGATGATCCTTGCCACAAGTCCTACACTGTAAATATTTCCTGCCATCACCCTTATTTTGTTCGTTAGACTGAAATCCTTGTCCTTCATCAGCTGCATTGAAATCCTTGTGCGACAATGAATTTGCTTTGTTACTCGTGTCCTGTAGTATTCATCGCTTCTCATCCCATTTTCCCTTAGTCTTGTCATTACCTTTCCAATGTTGTTGAGGTTTAGACCTACACATCGATTGCTCATAACAATGCTTCAACTTTCTGATGCCTTCCTCCAGTGATCTAGGCTCATCAAACTCGATCTTGTCTTTGAACGATACCGCAACCCACTAATGAATCTATGAATCTTCACTTTATCCTCCTTAAGATAAGGTACATACCTCAATAAATCCAAAAATATGCTAGTATACTCCTCATCAGTCATAGATCCCATCTTCAACTCATAGAATTCCTTTGCCCTACCATCATACTTCCTTTCAGATAGATAATTCTTTCTGAAAAGTATCTCGAACTCGCTCCAAGTCAACTCCTCTTCCCTAATTCCTTTGACATTCTTCACATCTTCCCACCAAATGTTTGCTTTACCTTTAAGACTGAAGGTAGCTACCCTAGCTTTCATGTTCTGTGAGTAATCATGAAATCTAAAAAACTTATTCATCCTATCCAACCAAGCTTCTACATCTAGTAACTTCTTCATTTCTCCATCGAATGTAGGCGGCTTTGCTTTCTTAAACTCCTATGGAAAGTACCGTTTCTCACTCCTTCTATATGGATGGTGATGGTGCTGATGATGTTGTCTCTCTGAGCAAGAACTAGAATAGAAACCTCATTCATTACCCCTCTTTTCGGGTGTATCCAAAAACCTACTATCTCTGACTGTATCATCCCTGTCAAACCTGTATCTCGACTGAGATTTGCTACCATATTCCCCATTAGTCCTTTCCTCCTGTCCATGATTGATCCTAAGCGGTCCTTGTCTCTGCAATTTTGACAAAATCTGAAGGATAACTGCATTTACCTCTGCGTTCTTCTCCTGTTCCCTAGGAATTCTTTCTTGTGACTGAATTATTCTGTCATTATCCGCCTTACAAATTCCGATCTCTTCTTTCACCACCATGCTGCTCATCTGATCTATAGGGAGAATCACATGAAATGTACTCTACCAATTTGCATGTAATCTTTGATCTTCTTCTTGCAAACATATATGTCAAATAAACCAAATATAACTACAATCCAACGTACCCCAGTGAAGTTCAAGGGAGGCTATCTCGTCTGCAAGATCAATCCAAATTAGCACAATACATGTATATATATAATGAAATCATTATATCAATCATCTCAACATCAACATCATCACTTCTACACGATGACACTACTACAATAATGACCATCACCATTCATACATAAGAAGCACATATAAAACTTACATGCATGCATGACAAACACATTCCACCCATCCAATCCAAGTGTTGAACCTAGGAGCTCTAATACCACTCTTTAACCACCTCCTCCCACACTTGCGAAAGTTCACCGATGTACTAGGGTAAATATGTGATGAAGAGTTACTATGATATGACTCAACCTCCTAAGTAAAATTAAGGAAGTGGAATCAACAAACCGAAACCTTATTGAACTTCCTCAGGAGCTACAAGATCCACAAGAGCTAAACAACCACTCCAAGTGCCCAAACCCTAAGATAACTTTCCTTTTCAGTGATCTGGACTCATAGTCGCTTGCATAACAAGACAAGACATCGACTGTAACCCTCTAGACACATGGATAACCCTGCCTCCCAGCGACTAAGTCAATATTTCCTAGTTTTGAGCATGTGACCCTAGAATTTGACCCACTTTTTCATTTCTAGCACCCAAAACTTGAAAAAACTTTCCAGAATGATGAATGACACAAGGAAAAATCCATCAACAAAAAAATTATTCAAGAACTTGACCTAACCAGGCCTAACCATGACAATCATTTCATCAAACACATGGAGAACATGTAATCTACAGGTCATGAATGCATATTTAAACATAAGGGTCTGATACTTATCTGAGAATTGTCAAGAAGGTCTAATTCCCTCTTATAATAATTAAAATAACATCTATTAGCTCATGCATTCATTCACCATTCCTCAACCAATCAAAACACATCAAGATCCATAGCGAATTTACATCTTATGACTGTTGGGTGTGTGTTATACTCTTTCCACGACTAGTCAGACGCGTGGTGGGGGGTCACAGGGGGGTTGATAACTCCCCTTGTTCGTTGCATCGGGCGCAGCAGGGGGGTCACACGGGGGTCGATAACTCTCCTTGTTCGTTGCATCGGGCACAACAAGGGGGTCACAGGGTGGGGCATAGCCCCCCTTGTCGGGGGATTTCAGGGGGGCGATTTTATTTTTTTGGACACTATATTAGGTGGGTGGACCAACCTATGGTTTTGTGCTTGGGGTTTGCACATGTTTTTAGGCATCATGGTTTTCTGTCCATGGTATTTTGTAGATTTGGTCAAGGGAAATTTGGTTATGTTATAATCCAGGGTTAATTTATTGGGTTTTATGAATGTTTTGACATGTATATATGTGTATTGTAACATTGAAAGGAACATAATGAAAAATCAATCTTGTAGTCCCGGATTTAGGATCCATGGGAAATAGCTGTGTATTTGTTTTATATTCTCGTCATTGTTTATTTTTCTGTATTTAGAATTCATTTGTAGGTAATTTCTATACAAGGTTAAAACCTACATTTGATATCAGAGTTGTTTCAGCTGCGAAGGGACGCCTTTGCTGCTGAGGGGTTTTGTTTGGGCCTGTGGTATACCATGTTCACTGGGAGATCTGTGGGATCAATTCTTACAGTGAAAGAATATGGAAAGCAGTGGAAAGATAGATATTGAGAAATTTAAATGGTCTGAGTTTTGAGTTGTGGAAAATCAAGATGGAGGATCTGCTGGTGGATAAAGATCAGTGGATCACGGTAGATCCAGGTACTAACCCAACGACAATGTTAGATGAAGGCTGGGTGAGGTTGGATCGAAAGTTAAAGAGCACAATACAATTGTGTATCTCAGATTCAATATTGTTGAATGCATCAGGGGAAGCTACAATGAAGGATTTGTTGGACACGTTAAGGACTTTGTACCAATCTAAGTCTCTAGTGAACAAACTGTTCCTACGGAAAAAGTTGTATGACTTGAGGATGAAGGATGGATACTCAATGACATAACATATGAACTCCTTTAATACTGTGGTAAGCCAGTTGTTGTCTGTTGATATTAAAATTTTAGATGAAGAATAATGCATCAATTTGCTGGGTTCTCTACCGGATTCGTGGGATATCCTAGTTGTTGCAATAGGTAGCAATACAACTACCTTGAAGTTTTATTAAATAACCTCATTCTTGATGTGAGAGGAGATGATATGGAAAAATATGGAGTAACAGAATGGAGATGCCTTGTCTGTACAAGGACGATCCCAGAACAGAAACAAGAAAAAAAAAGGGTCCTCGAGTGGGAGATCTAAATCTAGAGGGAGATATAAATTTCTAGGAAAACCTGTAAAGGTGTGCTGGAAATGCGGAAAGGAAGGGCACTTAAAAAAAGAATATAGATATAATGCTCCTAAGAAAGGAAAAATATCTGATCATGCTCCTTATGTAGAGGTGAAAACCACCTCAGATGAACGTGGGGATGTGTACTTGGAAGAATATATCTACATTATTTCTCTTGGCGTAGAGAAACAATGGGCGTTGTAGGGCTGGACCAATGACTAAGTTCTCCAGTGACCCCCTGTGTGGAAAAGAAAACAATAAGTGGGAGAATGTTAGATGTGCGTTATATTCTTTCCATGACTAGTCGCATGTGCGAGGGGGTCATAATGGGGGCAACAACTCGTTCTGTTCGTTGTGTCGAGCGCAGCAAGGGGGTCACACGAGGAGTGGTGGGGTTTCAGGGGGGCGGTAAGCCCCCTTGCACGAGGTCTAGAGATAATTTTTTTTGGACCTTATATTAGATGGACGGACCTACCTATGGTTTTGTGCATGGGTTTTCTACATGGTTTTGGGCATGATGGTTTTTTGCCCATGGTATTTTATAGATCTGGTCAAGGGAACTACGATTATGTTCTAATCCAGGGTTAATGGATTGGGGCTTATGAATGCTTCGACATTTATATATATGTATTGTAACATTGAAAGGAACATAATGAAAATCAATTTGGTAGCCCCAGTTTTGGGATCTAGAGGAAATCTCTGTGTATTTCTTTTATATTCTCATCATTGTTTATTTTTTGTTTTTAGAATTCATTTGTAGGTAATTTATGTATAGGGTTAAAACCTACAATAACCAACATATAACCAAGATATGAACAACATATACATCATGATAAATCATCCATCAAAGTCACATCATAACAAGTACAATTTCTCATGGAAATACAAGAGGAAAAGAGCTCTTCTTAACATATGTAAATCCAACCAAGTCTGGGAATTCCATGTACCACTCGAGTAAGAATTAAAAAACCTCATCAAGGTAAAAATTACAACTCATGGCAATAGTATTCTTGAACTTTGTGATTGTATAGGGACTTATAGTCTAACATTCCCCCCCACAAACAGAAGTTTGAATAATTTTACAATACTTGTACCCATAACTTTTATTATCTTCAATATGAAACTGCTCAATTGAGCTTCAATGAAGATTTTGTTGATAAACCATCAATATGTGAATATTGGGAAGTGAATAGTTGTTATGTCTAAAAATTTCCATTAAATAAATTAAATGATTTTCTTTTGAGGAGACCAGTTGTTATGCTGGAATTCTCAATTTATAACTAAATGTTTGCTAAAATTTGACCAATAAGTCTTCAAAACTTGAATATTGATATCTGATATTCATCCCTATTAGGTGTAAGGTGAGAAGTTTAACAAGAGTTAATTTTTGGAAGGATCCATGTTGGGGCTTTGGATTCTTTAGGTCGTGGATTTTATGGTTGACCATTAACCATCTTCCATGGAAACCGATGGTTTATGGTTTATGATGAACCAATTTGCTTTGAATAATGTGGTGGTCTATGGATGGCCACTGGCAAACTTCTTTGAATAAGATGGTGGTTTCCGATTTATCACTAACTGTTTTTGCTTGAATGGTATGGCGGTTTTGGATGGACACTAACCAATGTCACGTCATCTATTTGTACTCCCCTCAAAGATGTTGGAGATTTATGCTCGTGCTTCCCCCCTTAAGGTGTGGAGAGTACCATATTATGTTTTTTTAGAAGAACTGGTTGAAAATCTTTTTCTTTGTTCATTCTTTAGAAAAAATTGTATTTACCTCTGTATTGACCAGAGTGTAGGGCTTATGTAGCTTCTTTACTTCTTGATTCCATTTGCAAGGATTCATCCATCAATAATAATTTTTTTTCTTAGCATACTCTAATTTTTACATATTTTTAACAGGTTTTTTGATCCAGGTGGATATTGGTGGCCACCCAACTATTCCACCTAGACCTCTAGTCGATTTCATCTGTTTCCTTGTTTATTTAAGAATTTACTATTTTTAGTAGTTTTTTGGATCCTGAACTTCCGAAGCAGTTTTGACCCCCTAAACGACTTTTTTTTGAGGTTCGCTACAGGCCCTTTCCATAGGCAAGGGATTGCCGCAAATCCTATAGTACCGGGAGAGATATTTCCAAAAAAGTATCATACGTGCCAAATGAAGATAATATGGGCTGCCCAACTAACCCCAACAGGGCCCATAAACTCTTAGTGTTACATCTCCTGGGGTTAGGGTTTTGGTTGTTTATGGTTTTCTCTTGTTTTTCAATAATAAATTGGCCCTTGAGCCTCATTGAAACACAATTCAAAGGCATGTAGCCACCACATCTCTTCTCAGAGATAATATACCATCACTTGAGCTAGTTTATTTCCATTATGTTTGTAAGCATATTTAATTATTTTGATATAAATGAAATTAAGTGTTATTTCTGTTGCACTTTTGTATTTATGGTTATATCTATAATTTTTCACGTTCCTGTTTAAGTTTGGATCAATGGTATCAGAGTGGTATGCTCTTTCTTTATTTTTCTTTGCATGTCCCCAACGAGGTTAGGGTATAAGGAGTTAGGGCTCGAACCGATTGAACCTTTGAAAGACCAACCTCGGAAACCCCGACGACCTCCCATTGCAGAAGAAACAAAAGATGAGGGGGTAGGAGATCATTTTAGAATATTACTAGAGGAAGTTCTTGAGCGACAGAGGAACACTATGATGGATAACTTTGCCTAGATCCTCCGATGACTGCCAATAGGTGACGCATCTTCATCCAGTAGCCACTTTGGAGGTGCCACTCCTTTTAAGGTACAAGTTAAATTTGATATTACCATATTTGAGAGCCAGATAAATGTAGAGGTTATAGATAAATGGTTGAATTTGTTGGAAGGATATTTTTTAGTTCATGACTTATCCAATAGGGAAAATATTACTTTTTTACTTCTAAAATCTACCCCACATGTCAAGGACTGGTCAGAAACCTACTGTGAATAAAAGGATGAGAGGGAATCTTTAGTGTTTTCAACTGCACCCACTTGGGATTCTTTCTGAGATGCCATCAAGGAACAATATTACCCTATCGGGAGATATGAATATAAATACATAAAGTGGACGACGCTACGGCAGGGAAGAGACCAAGATGTGTCAGAGTTTACAAATGTTTTCCATACCCTCCGCACAAAGTTGGGTATCAAGGATTCTGAGCGGCATTTGGTATTCAAGTACCACGACTCTCGACACAAGTACATCTAGGATAATGGTGGAGTTCCTAGACATCTCCTCGCTCGTCATGGCATACCGATATGCTATCAAGATTGAGCAGAAGTTTAAACAAAGGAAGTGAGACTTTGGATTTTTGAATCCGAAGCAAGGAAAAGGCGCCCCCAAACCATAGAGAAAAGGCCAAAGCCAAGGCGAGGTGACCCAGGACAACTCGCCAAATCCCCAAGCAAAGAACAACACAACAAAAACAAAGAAGGACATGAAAAAATAGTGAGAGTTCCATTCACAACACAAGTGAGCGCCCGACCATGTAGTCACCGGTGGCCGAGCTGAAGGCTTCCAAATCAGACGCATGTTCCAATTCTTAGTGAGAACTTGACAACATGAATGACAAAGGGAAGCAGAACATTCGCGTGAAGCCTAATGCCACCGTGGACACCACAAAGATCTAGAAGAATGAGCTTGAAGATCCAGAGGAGGGGGAACGTCTCTTCCACTCACAGATGTGGGTGAAGGGTTCTCCGTTGCAATTCATTGTCGATAGCAGGAGCCAAAGAACTTCATTTTAACAGAGGTCATGAAGCGGCTGGGACTATTGACAACAACACATCCACAACCATACACCATTAGGTGGCTTCACCAAGGATGAGATCTCTGCGTTAGCTAGTAGTGTCGCCTTCCCTACAACATTAAGACCTTCATGGATGAGGTACTATGTTATGTTTCTCCTCTTTAAGTTTATGATGTATTATTAGGACAACCATACTTTTGGAAGCGACATGATACCAAAGGCAGCCCCGCCTACCGCCATCTCTTTCATCACTGTAAAGCAATGAAGGGAGATCATTTCCTAGACTAGGAAATTTGTTTTCCTTATGATTCGCCCTCAGGGAAAGAAGAAGGTTGTGGTCACAACTTCCAGACATGGCTCCTCCGCACAGAAACAATAGATGGACAAGGTCATGGATGAGTATAGGTACATTTTCACCTCACCTACAAGGATGCCTCTGCACTGTTAGGTCAAGCACTCCATTGATTTGACCCCGGTGCACCACTACCCAATGGACCAATCTATTAATGTTGTGTTCTCGAGATCGATGAGATCAAGAGGCAGATTCAAGAGCTATTAAAAAATGGCACATCAGGCCAAGCTCATCACCCTGTGGGAGCCCGATTGTATTGGCACATAAGAAGGACGAGACTTGGAGACTTTGTATTGACTATCGGGGTGGCCGCATCTTTACAAGAGCGATCTAGAATTTGGCAGCACATACTAGACAATCCTGGAAGAGAAGCAAATTCAAAATTTTCACCTTCAAGATGCACTGTTATGCCACTTGGGACACATCTGTGTTCCTTCAAGCAAGCGTGTCAAGATGATTTGGGAGGCGCACTACAATCGGGTTGCTGGAAATTTCGGAGTAGAGAAAACAATGCTGATATGCAGAAGTATTTTTATTGGTTGAAACATTGTCAAGAAGTTGGGAAGTACATTAGATCCTGCACCGCCTGTGCCATTGCCAAGCCAACCATCAAGATGTAGGCCTATATACTCCTCTACATACTCATAGTTGACCTTTGGAATCTATCTCCATGTATTACATGTCGGGCCTTCCTTCTACTAAGCACAACAACAACTTCGTTTTCGTGGTCGTTGACAAATTCTCTACAATGGCCATCGTGGTGGCTTGCAAGAAGAGTATGACAATAGAGGCCACTACTAAGCTCTTCTTTGAGTGAGTGTGGGTACACTTTGGGATCCCACAGTCCATTGTCTCAGATCGGGATAATAGATTCTTGATTACATTTTTGTCAAGTCTCTAGTCGATGTTGGGTACAAAACTTACTAAGTCCACGACTTTCCATCCCCAAACTGATGGCTAAATAGAGGTTGTCAACAGGATGATCATGCACATTATGCTTATGTGCAACTCAAAGCATCCACACAGATGGGATGAAAGTCTCCCCTATGTCCAGGAAAACTACAATAGAGCTCTCCACAGCTCAACAAATCACAACCCCTTTTAGTTAGGGCTGGGATTTCAACCATTATGTCCCATTGATGTGGCCATACCATTTGTAGCCACTTAGGCATATTCAGCTCATGTCTTGTCCAAAGCCGACAGGGTTAACAACTTCATTGAGTGCATTCAATACATTTTCCAATAGGTCCATGATATATTGGACATAGCTAATGCTAAGTACAAGCAACTCCATGATCAACATTGAGAGCCACACAAGTTACAGGTGGGTGACAAAGTTTGGCTACTTGCAGAAGGAGTGCCTCATTTTACCCTACCACAAGGTTCACCCACTATGATATGGGTCATACACCATCACTAAGGCTATCAGTGACAATTCCTTTGAGCTCAACATCCCACCATTCTTGGTCTACACCCAGTGTTCAATGTAGACCACCTTCGACCATACTTTTCACCATTGTTGGACACATATGATATTGCAGAACAACTCACACCAACAGACCTCAACCGGGAATGTATGGAACATGCCACAACTGATCATCTCATGGACATGCATATCAATAACACTTTCCAACAAAGGATCCAACTATATTGAGTTGTCAAAATAGGCCAATTCCTTCATTAGCGCAAGTGGTTCACCAGGGACCAAGTTCAACAAAAAATTCCTCACCTCATGGAGGCTCTGCACGCAATGGGGCCTATTGCTTCCTAAGGGGGGAGGCTTGATTCAAGTGGATATTGGTTTCCACTCGCCTATTCCACCTAGACCTCCAGTCGGTTTCATCTGTTTCCTTGTTTATTTCAACATTTACTATCTTTAGCAGTTTTTTCGAGTCCTGAACGTTCGGAGAAGTTTTTACCCCGTAAATGACGTTTTTTTAGGTCCTCCGTAGTCCATAACCATAGGCAAGGACTGACCACAAATCCTGTAGTACTCAGAGAGACCTTTCCAACAAGGTATTGTACATGCCAAACAAAGATAATATGACCAAGTTACGACCCTAGGAATTTGGCTGCCCAACTAACCCCAATGGGGCCCACAAACTCTTGCCGTTACATCTCCTGGGGTTAGGGTTTTGGTTGTTTAGGGTTTTCTCTTGTTGTTCAATAATAAATAGGCCTTTGAGCCTCATTGTAACATAGTTCAGAGGCATGTAGCCGCCACATCTCTTCTCAGAGGTAATCTACCATCACACAAGCTAGTTTATTTCCATTCTGTTTGTAAGCATATTTAGTTATTTTGATATTAGTGAAATGAATTGTTATTTCTGTTGCACATAATTTGTTACGTTCCTGTATCATTTTGTATGAGTGGTATCAGAGCGATCTTCTCTTTCTCTTTTTCTCTTTGCATGTCTCCAACAAGGTCAGGGTATAAGGAGTTAGGGCTCGAACTGGTTGAACCTTTGCAAGACCAGCCTCACAAACCTCGAAGGCCTCCCATGGCGAAAGAAAAGAAAGATGAGGGGGCAGGAGAAGCTTTATAAATATTTTTCGAGGAAGCTCTCGAATGAAAGAGGAATGCGATGATGGATAACTTTGCCTAGATCCTTCGACGACTACCCACATGTGACACATCTTCATCCATCATCCACTCTGGAGGCGCCACTCCTTTAAAGGTACAAGTTAACTTTGATACTCTCATATTTGAGGGCTAGAGGGATGTAGAAGCCGTAGATAAATGGTTGAATCTATCGGAAGGATATATATTTTTTTATTTTATTTTTATTTATTTATTTATTATTTTATTTTATTTATTTATTTATTTTTAATTTATCTTTATTATTATTATTATTTATTTATTTTTTCATGAATTTCCCAATTGGGAAAAGATTACTTTTGCACTCCTTAAATCCACCCACACGTCAAGGACTAGTGGGAAACCTACTGTGAACAAAAGGACGAGAGGGAATCCTCAGTATTTTCAGCCGCACCCACTTGGGATTCTTTCCGAGATGCCATCAAGGAACAATATTACCCTATCGGAGTTCATAAATGTTTTCCATACACTCCGCACAAAGTTGGGTATCAAGGATTCTGAGCGACATTTGGTACTCAAGTACCATGACTATCTACACAAGTACATCTAGGACGTGATGGAGTTCCTGGACATCTCCTCGCTCATCATGGCATATCGATACACCGTCAAGATTGAGCAAAAGTTTAAAAAAAATAAGTGAAACTTTGGATTTGTGAATCCGAAGCAAGGAAAAGGTGCCCCAAAACCACAGAGCAAAAGCCAAAGCCAAGGCAGGGTGACCCAAGACAACTCACCAAAGCCACAAGAAAATAAAAACACCACGAAGATAAAGAAGGACACAAAAAATGGTGTGAGTTCCATAAGAGTTCCGCTCAAAACACAAGTGAGTGCCTGACCAAACAGTGGCTAGTGGCCAAGCTAAAGGCTTCTGATTTAGACACATGTTCCGATTCTTAGTGAGAAATCGACAAGGGGAATGACAAAGGGAAGAAGAATGTTGACGTGGAGCCCAGTGCCGCTGTGGCCACCACCAAGATCTATAATAATGAGATTGAAGATCCAGAGGAGGGGGGACGTCTCTTCCACTCACAGATGTGGGTGAAGGGTTCTTCGTTGCAGTTCATTGTCGACAGCGGGAGGAAAAATAATCTCATTTCAACAGAGGTCATGAAGCGGCTAGGCCTACCGATGGCAACACATCTGCATTCGTACACCATCGAGTGGCCTCACCAAGGACGAGATCTCCATGTTAGCTAACAGTGCCGACTTCCCTACAACATCAAGCCCTTCATGGATGAGGTACTATGTGATGTTTCTCCTCTTGAAGTTTGTGATGTATTATTAGGACAACCATACTTGTAGAAGTGACATGCTATATATGAGTCTAGACCTCCCTTTGTGATTATTACTTTGGGAAATAAGTGGTATAGGATACCGGAGGTAGCCCTA